>VYXD01002358.1:356475-406200 GCA_013397195.1 Hylia prasina
AGGGCGCCCCCAGCGGAGCGAGCCACGTGGTGAAGTGAGGTGGGTCAGAGGGTTTGGACTTTATGTACCATCCCCCTGACCCAATCACCATCCAAAACGTACTTTTTATTTACAAAGTTTTACCAATACTTACTACTTATGTTAACATGTCATTTCTACTCTAAACCAATCCTTAAAATTCAACTCAGCAAAAGATGGAGGACGAGAGTAAGGACAGGGCCACTCCCCAATTCCTCCATCTTGTCTCTTCAAACCCCATATACTAAAAATCCTAACTTCTACATCTACATTCTGTAATAAACTACTACTTATTATAAATTCTTTCAGCTTGTGGTTCTTCATACAATGTGGATATTCACTCCCATGGCCAGAGATCAAGAGCAGTGTCCTCCTGGGCTCTGTGTGAGGCTGGCTGACACCCTTGTACAGATCCCAAACCCCCCTGTCCGGTCTCCAAACCCTTCATGGCGGCCAGAGGGATGTCCTGGACTCCAACACTACTGGGAAGGCAAAGTAAAACAAAATCTGCAGAGCCAGGGAGTAAATGAATGAAAAATGGAACAGGTGCTGCAAACAAATTAAGGTGAAGGGAAGGGAAAATGAAGGCAGTGGAGTCAGAGAATTTTCATTGGGTGTGAGGTTTTATTAAAGAAAAAGAAGACACAAAGAGACACTGAATACTCCTGACAGGACCCACCAGCTTCTGAAAAACTGCAGATTTCCAGAGCACAGTGACCAGTCACAGGCCATGTGGTCAATGTAAGCCTCCTTTTCAAGTTTCCTCCCTTGTCCATAGAAGTCTGGCACGGCAAAAACACCCAGAAATCTGTAGTGTGTTAGAGTATCAAATATTAGGCAAATGCCAAAGTGTCACTAAGTTCTGTGAGAGAGGGTGGGCTCACTCGAGGAGGAGCTTGTGGACTCCACAGGACAAGGTCCCCACAGCACCTGACTGTGTAGCCTCAGGTGTGAACTGAGGTACACCAGGGACAACTCCCTTTTCCCACTAAATCTGACAGGAGTGGTTAGGGAGCTAAGGCACCCTCATCACCTCCTGCCTTTACCCCACAACTCTGGGAACCTTTCAATCCATAATCCATATATAATACTATTAACTTTAATAATTCAAATGAGACATTCCAAGTTATTAAACATATACACCTCAGGTGAAGCAAAAATGTAGATCACTTCATGGAAAGTTATCTAAAAACAGGAGACAAGAAGGCCAGTGGAAAGTATGTCTATTATGCTCAATTACAATCCTGGATGATTTCCAGAAACTAGACTTATGTGAAACTAAACATTTCTTGAATGATTCCTAAATTGCAGATGTTGCTTCAGCTTCATTTAAAGCAATAAATTAGTTCAGGTTTGTGGGGGTTTGATGGCTTTTGGTTTTGTTTGAGGGTGGGGTTCTTTAATTTGTTTGTAAGGGGTGTGGTTAAGTTTAGCTACAAAAGAGTATCTAGTCTTTATGGCTGCTGTATGTTAGTGGAAGTGTATTCTAGCATACAACAAATGAATGTCTTCTACTATGGCAGGAAGCATCCAGGAGAAAGAAAGAAGCCTGTCCTCAAATCTGTCTAAAAAGCTTGAAGAACTTTAAGAACTCAGCTGATTTCAGCTTAAATAAAGTAATTAATAAAAATAAAGTAAAATACTTGTCAAAATGATACACTGAGTGTATAACAGCAATATCAGTTCTCTGAAACTAATCTCATGTCTTATCTCTATTTCAATTGCTTAGTGTCCAAAATTTGAAAAATTAATGGAAGCAATTTATTTTCTTCAAGGATTTATGCATTTTTCAGCCTGATGCTGAAGGAACCCATTATCTACACTGCTATGCAAATTCACATTGGCTGAAAAGTCTCAAAAGGCTCAGGGCTCTTTACCTATATATACATTGTATAAGGAATGCTGAGCATTACTTTAATAATGCAGTAGGAAGGGGAGCAAGCACACCTTCTACATCACTTCCATTTTCCCTAATTTGTTATGTTACAGGCATATTTTTAAATGTCTTGCAGAATATAGTAATTAGGTGATAGTTATGAGTATTTTCCACATGGAACTTGCAGGACTAGACCAGATTTTCTTTTTCCTTTTACAACACTAAATGAGAACTAAAAACATCAAGGAAGTTTTATTTCCAGATGTTTAATTGCAAACAGAACAAGGGAAAGTCACACCCAGTATGAAAATGCTTTTATGGAAGTATGCACACACAGAGAGTGTGGGATCAAAGTAGAAATAAACACATTAACGCAGACTTCCCACATTATAATAATATACTGAAATGTGTGTGTACCCAATCTCCAAGTGCTGAACCACCATTATTGGAATATTTTTTCAGAAATTATTATTCCCTAAAGACTCCATTTAGAAGGTGAAATACATTTTGAGGGTTTTATTCCACACCTCTAGGCCTGTGACCAACAAAAAACGGCAAAGCAGTTCACGTTAATGGATTCTTAATTAATCTGGGATGCACAAAAGAAACTTAACATAAGAGCAACTTCTAATTCTAAACTTCAAAACACCAGAGAGCTTCTCAAACACAGCAGCAGCAATGTGTGTTCCAGTGTCACAGTAAATATGAAAGCTAGAGACTGAAAGTTATAACTGTAGAATTCCCTTCTGCAGAAAAGGAAAGCTATTTTCAAAAATAAAACATCAAATATAAAAGAAAAAAAAGAAAAGAAAAAAAAACCCACAACAAAAAAAAAAGCCCCCAAACCTCTACATTTATTTTGCAAGTACTTGCAGCAAATTAAATTATATGGAATCAGGTTTATAAACTTATTGATGTTTTAAAAAATATAGGAAGATGAACAAAAAAAAAAAAAAACAACACCCCAAAACCATTAAGTTTTTCCAGAGAAAATATCCTTAGTCAATGGGGAACAGTAAGTACTATTGTTGCCACAGAAGCAATCCAAACACAAGTACCAAGTGTCTGAATATGACTGCAGCCACATGCTGCAGAGTAATCCAGAACTGACTTGCTTCTCATTGCCATGGACCAGAGGCAGGAGTATTATTCCATAGCATGTTTCAGCCTAAGATAGACAGAAGCACCACCTCATTATATCGACTGCTGATTACTTGTGGTCATACCAGCATAATCTAACATAGTAAGTTGAAACAAAATTTAGGTTAGCATACAACATATCCATGACAAATGTTGGTACACCAAAATATCACATAAAATAGAAGCCTCCTTCACAAGCTGTACCATTGTACCACTCCACTATTGGAACCATAGCACTCTTTAACACTCTTTAATGCTAAAAGGTCTTCCACAGTACCAAGCATGGTATTTTATTTACCATGATCCCAGCTTTAACCTCCATCAGTGCTGAAGCAGAGTGCTATTACATTTGGCTGCACTGTCTTTGAGATCCCTAAAGGAAGTGATGTATTGGTTGGACAGAGGGATCTGAGTTGATCGGTTTTGCTACACCCAGTCTGGGTCCAAGAGACAGAACCAAGCAACATTTCCTCTTTATGAATATGACAAGAAAGAACACAAGTCAGCAAGATGAAAGCATTTTCCTGGTAAACCTTACTGAGAGGAACTGGCAAAGACTGGAAAACATGCTGCTCTAAGAGACAGCACAGCAGTCGTGTTATAGCTAATCTACTGTGCCAGCACAGCTCAGGGTTGCAGCTCCCTCTGCAACATCATAAAATCATATGAAAGCCTTTAAAGAAGTCAGGGGTACTAGTTTAATTAAAAGTGGGGGTGGGCTTAAAGACTAATTCAAATAATGCAAGAGAATTATTTATACTACTGTATTTTGCTTAGCAGGAAATACCCTTTTCCCATTAATTTCTCTCTGCATTTTTCTTTAGATCAACATGCCAAAAGTGAAGATTGAGCATGTTGAATCAGTTAGAACAGTCTTCGAAGATGCAGAAATTAAGTTACAGGCAGATAATTAAATCTTAACAATTCTGATGATGTTCCAGCATGAATAAATTCAACACTCTCCCATGAGTTGTTTAAATTACACATGTGCATGTTTGTGTTTATGGCAGCCAGATCAAAGTTATTATATCCGGTTCCAAACAAAGAATTTATCATGTTGCAACAGCCCACTTGTTAGAGGTTAGAAATGAGCTGAGACACAGACTTCTTGTTTATCACAGCGTGAAAAGGGTCCTCATTTATTCCTCTTTACAGCTTCGCCATCCTGATTCCAACTATTCACTGACTCAGGCTGCAGCAGCTCCTACTGTAAGTTTCCCCTGCAGCCTCTGACTGCTGATTATTTCCTGCTAAACTATGACTACAGGTATCAGTTTGCAGATCTAACTGCAGGCTTTCACCCAGCTACACTGTGACTGCAGGTTCCAACAAGAGGTTCTAACAACAGACCCAGACTGACCTCACAGTAGGGATGCTCTCACCGCTGGAGCCTCCTTCTTCATGATCCTCTCATTCCTTCTTCCTCAAGGCTCCTCCTTCTTCATGATCCTCTCATTCCCTCTTCCTCAAGGCTCCTCCTCCTTCATGATCCTCCCCTCACCAGCTAACCCACTTCCTTTTATCACTTACCTTTATTGGCTACAGCTGTGACTCATGGGGGGGCAGTCTGTATTGGGTAATTAACACAGCTGTTATGTATCAGGGACAACGTCACCTGTATTCCCTTCTCCTATATTATCTAGCATTTAAAGATGTTTTGGCAGATCATTTTTATAATCCCATCTAAGCACAAATTTACTTATCACTGGCAATCAAGAAAACAAAACTTAAATGAGCCATTACTTTGGTTGCTCATTGCATCCAATGACTTGAAGCTAGTCATCAACAGAAGATGTCTAGAAGAGCAATGGAGCCACTAGCAGGTTTAAAGCTAAGGTTCCACCTTCAACTGTAATTTTACCACAGTTTTTTTGTACTAAAACTGGAAACATTTTATTCAGTTTACACATCTGGGAGTGTTACATCAAGCTTTAATGGGATTCATAAAGGCAGGCTGTGCAGGGAGACGGAGAAGAAAAAACAAATTCTCCATACTTCATGAGAATTGAACTTGAAGGATTTCTGGAGGTTTAACAGAAAGGGACAAGTAGGAAGACAAAGACAGTAAAAGCCGAGGGCAGAGCATAACAAACAGAGACTGGTAGGCATAAACAACTCAAAAATTTTAAAAGTGCATTGAATGAAATGTTATCATAAATGCAGGCTGTGATGTTATTTAAGGAAAACTGATCATTTTTCCTCAGACTGATGTAACCGAGGTTGAAATTATTAGAGAGGAAACGAGGTTGAAATTATTAGAGAGGAAACAGTAGTCTCAAATTCTCATTAGCAGGCTTTGAACACCTCAAGAGCTACAGAAAGCAATGCTGGAAACTGCTGATTGCAATTCTTACAATTTTAAGCAAAGCTGTGGGCAGGCATTAAAAGCATTCTATGATAATCTTCAAAATGCTGCAATAATAAATGGGTTATAATTCCTCTGCAATCTTTCTGTTATCTCAGAAACCTATTTTCTGCTAGCTCAACATCCTATAAGCAATAATGATTGTTTTAATGTCCAAGAAGTTATATCAACATCTGATATTTGTTATGTCAGTATTAGTCCCAGACCATCATCATTTAATCACTGTTCACCTGATAACAGTGACATCAAGACATTTACAGCACCATTAACAGGTATCCCAATAATTCTGTTTCCTAAGAACTCTTGCCTTTACAAGACTTGTAAAAGGTGCTTCAAAAGACAGCTAAAAGCAGATTTGTCACATTTTAAACCATCCTGTCCAGATCTCAAAATAAGAGACTGAGATGGTGGCTCAAAAGTCTTCAGCACATACAAACCACAACCAGGAAAAAAAAAAAAAAAAAAAAAAAAAAAACACCCCACCACTGCTTAATAGCAGTAGGTTTTGAAACTGTATTTACTTTAAATGATTTTGCTAATGCTACTTAAGATCCTCCAGACTGAATTAAAGCAGTAAAGCTATTTAATAAAACACATACAATTCTAGGAAAACATAAGATATCTAGTCAGATGTCTGTATTTCTTAATGCTAATTATACAAGTCATCTAGACATGGATGCAAAATAGAACCAAACATTTCTTCCTTTTACAACCAATTTAACCTTGACACTTTCAATCCAATTTATGCTGTCAACCTTCCTAGAACTTCTCATAGGCTAAAAAACATAACCTGAATGCACTATTAAAGAACTTGGATATTTTAATATCTAGTGGTTTTACTGAAATCTCTCAAATCTTCAGACACTTGCAAAAGAAGCACAAATTCAGATAGAGAAATGCCATTAAAAAGAGATTAATAAAGTTTTAAGCTCCTATTTACTGAACAGTAAAATAATTTACCATGAGTTTTTCTGAACATGAAACACCCACCAAGTACCTCAGCTAATGCAAATAACACTGTACGTCTTCACAGAAATACAACAAATTGCTACATCCAGGCTCCTGTAACTGTAACGAAGAGCTAATTCAGCAGGATTTTTACATCGGCCACATGAGAAAGATTGCATGCTTTTAATTATCTGTTTTTAGTGCTCCTTCTAGATGACATACACATTACTGTTTTGTTTTGCTTCTAATTCATCTTCACAGTAGTGAAGTTCACAGAGGAACCACAGGCTGGAACAACAATTCAACCAGCAAATGAGATCCAGATGACTTTCTCAAAATGTTTCATAGTGGTTTATAACGTGCCACAAGATTTGTTTTTATGTGGATCATCACACGCAGAGATGCAGCTACAGCTGCAATCACAGAAAGCAAAACCAGTTCTTAAAAGAATAACATACTTTACATGCTTTCATCAAAACATAAATAATGGCAATACAGCCACATATTTTACTGCCGAGACAGTAGCATAAGTGTTGTCATAGAAAACTTGGAATTATACCCAATATGCTACATCAACTACTTCTTCATTTCTAACCAGGAATTGATGATGGCAGAGGCTAGTTCTACAGCTCTCAATAACTGAGAAAGGGAAAACATGCAAATACATATTGATGAGACTGAAATTGTCTCAGAAGAAGCTGAAAGAAGCTGTTAACTTAGATCTGTATCTGAAAACTAGATAGCTTTTACAAAGATTACTATAATGGAAGAAGTGGCTTTAGAGAGGCTGATTGCTTCCATGAAGCTTCTTACATGTTTAAAAAGAAAATCTTTTAGTGTCAAAAGTGTACTTCAAAATAAACAGAAGCAGCTGGCAAGTGGAAAAAGAAGACCACATCTAGTACAGCCCTATCATAAGTACTTAAATCCTTGCAAAGCCATCTCTCACCAAAACAGGCCTTCTGCAGGGAACATAAAATAGACCCAGACTAGAGTTTTCCATGCTGTCTCCCTACATTTCAAAGGTTGGAATTGCTGCTCTTCTCCCTCATTCACTTGTATTTGTGGTTTCTGTTCCATATCAAAATTCAGCAAAGCCCTTAAGAGTACCAATACTATTTAAGTGTTGTGCCAAATCATGTCTCTAAAAGCTGCAATTAAGGATGAAAGGTCAGGGGTACAATCCACACAGCTTGCATAACTAACCATAAAAAACACACACGTTGAGATTTGATGAAATATGATTAAGCCTGTAGGGAAGGAGAATTTGGTCTAAAATATGAGTGCTTCTGATAGACTACAAAATTAAATACTTTGTGAACCAAAGGAGTGGGATGGGAAAGCATACAGAAAAGAGACAAGAAGACAAAAAGAGAAAAAAAAAAGGCAACGAATAATGAATTGCTGGAGTAAGTAGAAAATACTGAAGAGAATTATCTTACACTGGCAGCAATTGGGAAGCAGTAGACATGAAGGAAAAGAGGTACAGCCAGTGAATATTTATTACAGGTCCTCTCTTAGTTCTGGTTGGTTCTCTCAGTTTTTATTTTAACATTAAGCATCAAAAGATGGGGGTATTTTTAATACCTGATTTAGACTTATTGCCATAGCTGTTTATTAGGATTGCTATTTAATCATTGAGGTTTCAATACATGGAGTCTGACAGGACACAAGTGATAAAGTTTCAATTTGTATTTTCCTCTTAATTTAGCACAGAAGAAGCTTCCTCTTTTAAATTCAAGTTCAAATTCCGTGGACATAGTGGGAAACTGTAACAGGCTCTTGTGGCAGAACAGCCATTTACAGATTTTAGAGAACGCACTTCTATTTCTCTCAAATTTTAAGACAAGTGTGAACAATTCTTTTAAAGAAAAAGTAACAGTAAGCAAGCCAGAAAATATAAGTCTGAATATGTAGGATTCACTATGTAGAACTAAATAGCAAAATGAGACATTTACGATTTCAACATTTTCTTCTTAAATTTTAGAAGAAAGCTGATAAAAGATCTAGAGAACATTTTCAAAGACACATTCCGCTTTCAAGCATCCTAGCAAGTTTTCCTGTGCAAAGTAATAATGGCAAGGGAGGCAGAGAGAATGATCACAGGCCTGGATTAACAGCTGTATCATTTCCAGTACCAGCATGGATCTGGAAAATTTACTGCCCACTTTGACCATAAAGCTGAGCTAGTTTTACGCAGAACCAGCTGAGGCGTATTAAGAACATAATCCTTGAATTGCAACTGTTGTGGACTACAGGCTGCAGAGTGCCCCAGTTCTCATGGTCTGTCCAAGCATAGCCAAGGCATGTGAACTGTGAGACACCCAAGTTTCAGCACAGCTTTATTCACCAGGGCACCGTGACAGGTCCCTGCTGGCCCTGTACACTTGCTGCACCCATGCAGATCCTGAGCACTGCAACAGCACTTGTTTGATTTGAAAGTCACTTCAAGTTCTTTGTGGTTAATGGTGGTGAATAAATCCTGTTAAAGATGAGGTAAATATTGCACTTAAGTGTTCCTGTACTATGTTCCTAGCATTCCCTAGATTCTTAGCTTCTTTGGGGTATACCCATTTTACTCAGTGCAGTTAAAATAAACGGTTACAGAAACGTTTTCAGTCTGGAGACTTCACTTAAGGAGGAACAAGAGTATTTCAGCGCAAAATCCAGGGTTAGTCTCCTGAAGGTGGCATCTTTCAGCTGAAGTCACAGCTAATTAGCCCAAGTCATTTCACAGCTGGCCCTTAATGTGTAACAATCACTGCTGTTGGGCAACCTCCTTATTTCCATGGCCACTGGCTACAACAAACTACCTGCCTGAAAGATTAAGTGAAGGAAGAAATTTTAAGAACAGACTAATATATTAAAAAATTGGGTTTGAGGGGTTTTTTAACTGTTATTTACAATATGTTGTCAATAACTTCTGACATAAAGAAAATGTGTCTTCATCACAGTATGTCTGAGATTCATATTAGAAGTTCCAGCTAGAAAGAGAAAATTAATATGATTTGATTTTTCATATCAAATATATCAGAAGGTGCTTAAAACTTTCCTTTTCAAGCCTTTCCTATCAGCTGTAGACATGAGCACATAAAGGAATTAGTGTCCAAGGGGCCTAGGCAGAATTGAGTTCTGTTAGTCTGTCTATCTATATAAGCATACTGCAAAGTCTGCTCCAGATTTACACATCAGCAAAGAATATGATTATGTAAATAATGAGAAATAATACATAGGCATTCTGGGAAATATTTCTCCAATAACTTTTGCTCTTCCACTAAAACAGGCTGCTTGAGAAACAGACTACCACATAAAGCCACAAACTAAAGTATCCATTGTCACACAGTATGTATTTAAGCTGCTCAACAGTTAACCACACAGAATCAACAGACTGGATTCCTGCAAGCAAAGAGAGAATCAGCTTTGAGAAAAAAAAAAAAAAGGTGGACTTTCCACAATAAGTTTCTGTTTCATGCATAATTCCAAATATTTATATCAGGTACAATAAATAGCAATAATTTTTGAGATAGATCCCAATGTAGACAGAGCACTCTAGAATATTTGAAGTAACAGATCCTACATTAATATTTCAAAGAAGGGGAAAGGACATCATGTACCTACACTGCTGGAAAGCGGATTCAGACTGAAATTTAAATAGTTGCAATTGCATGGTCTTTCTTGCAGGGCCCTGCATTTTAAAGTAATTACCACAAATTATATTTTACTCTAAAAAGAAAAATAAAATCTTTTTTTGAATGCTTTGCAAAAGACACTCAGCAGAGCCATTCAAGCCCAAGCACTTGCTCACAATTGTGTTCAGTGTGAGCTGCTTTTTCTAACAGAAAATCTGACCCTGAATTAGAGTAATTTTTAAACAGCAAGTGGCCAAATTTAATGACTCTCTAGAAGGACTCCAAAATCCAAATCCTATTTTGGGTGAAGATAATAATTTGACAGTTTTTTAAGTTGGTGATAGAGGGGGATGAATTCCACTCCTCTTGGTGTTCAAAGTCTTCCTTATGTTTCGATAGGAAGAGACACACAACTGGAGTCTGCTTGGGAAGGGCTGGGTTAAAAGCTCGGAGGTGTTTATATCTGCATGAAACAAAGTATACGGTCATAAATATTTCACACTTCTTCCAGGCAAGGTCTCTCTAAAATTATTACTTATTAAATCACATTAAGCAAGTTTTTTCATAAAAACTGAAAAAGCTGGATGAGGAACACTAAGCACTCAGGGTTTTAAATCCATATATATGCACTGAGAGGTTCCATACCCAGATTTCACTACCCCTTAATCCAGAGCTACCCCATCTGCCCAGCAAGGTGTCCTAAAAAGCCCCAGCAGGGAATCTGTAGGATTTGCCAAACATATCAGAGAGACAGTTGCTTATTTTGGGGTTTTTTTCCAAGTAACTTTGGAGTAGTTTTTGAGACATCCAACAACCCCAAGGGTGTCTGAGGTGAGGCTCTGGCTGCTGGGCAGGCTCTCCAGGGAAAGGCCAGGGCTGTGCAGACATGGACAGCTCCAACTCACCCGTGCAGGGTGTGGCCAAGCTCCTTGGGCACAATGGTGGGGGTGCCTCAGGGAAACACATCTAAGAAAGGGAAAAATGCCTGAGGAAGTGAGGACTGGAGAAGGAAAGGAGCACCCCAGTCAGTGAAGGAATGGGAGGAGGTGCTCCAGACACCAGAGCTGATATTGCCCTGCAGACTCTGCAGAAGATCACGGTGAGGCAGGATGTACCTCTGCAGCCCATGGAGAATCCCCACAATGGAGCAGGCAGACATATCCTGAATGAAGCTCCTACCCATGGAGAAACCACACAGGAGCAGGTTGTCTGTAGGCTGGGCCAAGGATCCACACTGGAGCAGTTCTTGAAGGACTGTACCCTGGGGGGAACCCATAATGGAGCAAAGAAAAAGTTATGGACTTAGACCCTCAGTTAGCAACTGCCCTGCATGACTTGGGTAGATACTGGACTCGGGAATGAAGGAATGCAGTGGAGCCTGGGAAGAAAAGAGGGGTAACTGGCAAGAGGTGGTACAGCTTTTGCATTTGTTTCTCACTATCATACTCTATTTTCAATAGCAATAAAGTAGCTTTCTCTGAGTCAACCCTGTTTTGCCTGTAACACTAATTCTGAAGTGACCTCTGTCCTCATCCAAAAGCTTTTGCATTTTACATTCCTCAGGGCCTGCTTGAGCAAAAGAGTAAGAGCAGCTGGGTGGCCATCCAACACCCATCCATGGTCAATCCACCACACCAATATATCATTAGTACCAGTTTTCTTAAAATACTAACTCCTCTGTATGACCTACCTAAACCAATTTTTAGCTGTTTTCATCTGCTATATACATAGAACAACTAAGATTCTGTTAATATTTTTCTACTGCAGAGAATAACAATTCTGAATTGTAATGGACATCTGACTTAAATGATGTGATAGAAAGCATTATTCAGGGTTGCAGGCTAAATTTTTACTTCATGTAAATGTCTCAACACACCCATCATTTAACTTTTTATAGAACTTAATTGTATGCCTAATATACTCGGAGAAGCTACTTACTTCAAATTATCTTTTCTTGAATTCTTTCTCCATTATGGAAATTATGTTGAACAGTCAGTTTAGACAAGGTAGCCATGACTAAATATTCATTTAAATCCTTTTAGCTCAAACTGGTACAGAACTTTATCATAAGCACCAAATCTTTTCTTATACACACACACCCACCCCCCAATACAGTTAGAGATTCATTTCTTCTTCGTAATTACCATTTTCAATGTCTCAGTAATCCTTTACAGCAAGCAGTTTTTTGGCCTTTACCCTGCTGTAATCTGGCCAGCATCTTCCTCTGCACACCCCTTGTGTTTGTGGGCACACAATACAACCATATTCTCAGACAAAGGCAGAAGAGACAGGGAAACAGGGATTTGGGGTACATGTGCATTCACACACGTCAAGCAACAGAAAATACTTGTACAGAAGATTGTTTCATTTAGAACAACAAACTGCAGAAGGCAGAAAAACACTATATAATGTGTAGAATTTGCAGAAGAAAAAGGGTGTGGTTCAGTGTTTCCTTTATTTATTACATTTCTGCTTTGAAGCCAAGCTTACTTCCATTACGTTCCTAATACTTTATTCCTCAATCTAGCTGGACAGCAGGAAGAAAGTCTTCAAGCATCAATAAAATAAATTTGTTTACAATTAATGTATTAGGAGGTATTTAGTTCTTTCATAATGTTAATACTGTGACAGAAAATGGAGGAGGTGCTTTTGGATAGCCATATATCAAGTGTAACACTTAATTCACATTTATAACCAAGTAGACATTTTCTACTATTGGCTGTTTTCATTTCCAAAACAACTATTTTAGGTTTGAAAGAGCTTCCAATGAGGATCAAAATCACTAATTACTGCAGAATTGATTCAAAACAATAATATAGTGAGGCAACTCCTTAATAACTTTTTGGAAGTAGCTGTGCATTTATGATTGCCCCGATGCACACACATACTCTCCCCCAAGCAGGCAAAGAAAATCAGCATGAGGTCCTCAAATTATTTCAAAGCAATATTCTACAAACTTTGGGAAAAACCTGAAAAACAGTACATTGCAATAAGCATGCATCATAGGAAGTGTTTCATAGTTGGTCTTTTTGTTTGTTCCTCCTTTTCCACCACAGCAGTTTCTGTTTAGGGTATCTTCCACTTGGCACTTGATGTCATCAAGTGTGCAGTATTGTGGAACACATCCTAATTTTCACATGAAACTTTAAGCCAAGGCAAGCCTTTCTGGTATTTGTCAACCTTATAAAGTCATCGTTTAATTTCTAAAGCACAACTGATAACTTTGACATTTCTTCATAAAAATAGTAGATGTTTCTCATACATTTAATTCAGCACTTATTTGCAAATGTCGAAGAATTCCAGTAGTTTATGGGGCTTTTTCTTTCCAAAATCTTTATTCAATTATCTTCCCGCATCCAAAGAAGTATCCTTCCTCCGCACCTTTATTTAGATCAAGTGTAGCAAGGAACCCTTGACTTCAAGCCAGAGTTCTGTCTGTATCTCATCAATTCTTTGAATCTATTTCTTTTGTTCTTCTCAAGAGCAATTTTTATTAATATATTCATCTCCAAGTCTTATGTCTCCAGTTAGCCACATTAGAGATTGTAACTCAATTTGAATTTGCCAATAATTAGTTTAGCCTTTTCCCATTTCTGAATAAGCAGAAGCTGGTTGGTCAGAAGGAACTAAGTTCTGAAATACTTGAAATGGAATTAGTACTCAAGGAGGAAAAAAAAACCAACAAAACTCTGAGACTGAAACCAAGTATGTCAGAGAACACTTAACCAGATTTCTCAATTATGTCAATGTTGCCCCTTGCACAATGTTCAGAGCTGCTTTGAACTGCACACATTGTTGAGTGCTCACCAACTGGCACATCAACAAGGCCACTGACTCTCAAACACACAGCTTATCACCAACATATCTCAGAAAATACAGAAAAAAATTGTTTCACAAATGAGACTGGCAGATTCTAGACAGACAAGAGAGAAAGTACAGACATTTCGTATTTTAAGCCTCACTAGCATTTGTTTTGTGTACACTGTTACCACTTTGGTAACAGTAACCCCATATTAAGTGAGAAAATTAACATTAAGGGGGACAGAGAGGAGGTATCACAGGCATAATGAACTTGAACAATCTTGTTATTTCCTGTACTTTCATGTTAACTACATAGAAAGAGTAAACAACAGCATTTTTCTGAGATTTTCTTCAGACTAGCCACTGACTCAGCTGTGGACTGATTTAGTGCTTATCTACACACTCTTTATATCTTGACTTGTTTCTTCATCAGATGCACAATTGTTCTGAATTTGCATATTCATGGAAACTTTATTGTAAAAAGCAACCCTGGTAGTGAGAGAATGAGTTCTGTCCCAACAGCTTCAGCTTTTTCAGATTTCAGAGCCTGTCTTCTGCAGGAAACAAAATGAAGACATTAAAAAACTGCTTAAAAAAATTAAAGTGATACACTTTTTTCTCCTACTTTCCTCCCTTAAAAGCTCATTTTCCACAGCCCTTTCAAAAAAACAAAGGACTCCAGAGCATATGAACATGGTTACATGTTCCAAAAGGGATAGGCTACATTTACGAAGAACACAAGAGAAAAATGGTTTCTAAAAATACTTTGGTTTCAAAATGTGCCATGATGGAAAAAAAAGAACCAACACTGTCAGTATCACTCCCTGTGAGGGAGTAGGAAGACAGAAGTATTTCATAATCATTACAGAAGCTCATTACAGCTGGGGGTTGAGCTGCATCCCCAACCTCCCTTCTCTCCCATGGAGCTACATTGAAATGCCAGCCCTATAGCTGCATTTTCTACAGCATGAAATTCACATTTCACCTGATTTCAAACTAGATTTCTTCAATATGACATCCCACTTCTGAGCACCCCCCTCATGATTACTGGGCAAATAAATTCTATTGCCTTGCAATCTCTCATGCTATGATAGGTTTCTGTTGTGTCTACCTCTCTCCTCCTAAGGTGAGATGCTCGCCATGACCATCCAGCACAGGCCCAAGACACAAAACTTCTCATGAGCCTATTGACACACGGACCCATATATGAACTGGGACAAGGAACGTGAACTGCTCCTCAGAGGCCATCAGTAACCGGAAGATAGATTTTCAGGGCTTGCAATTACTGTGTTGCTAAAGCAAGTCCAAACAGCTGCTTCCAGGTCAATTTTTCCATACTGTCACACAAGTGCAGCACCACCAGGCAAGAAAGGTTCCAAGGGGCCCATGGCCCCCCTGCTTCTCTCCATAGCTATGGCTGTGACTATCCAAGCCAGGCAGCCCACATTAACACAGGCAGACATGCAGTGGGCACTGCTGGGCCCCTGCCCCCTGTTGTGCTGCACCGTCTCATGCTCTGCTGACTTCCCAGCAATGCAGCTGCTGCTGCACTCTACTTACAGACATGTTGCCATCTCAGAATACCCGTTCCAGGCCACAATTTTGAATAGCACAATATTTTTTTTGATCCCAGACTTTGGTTTTGGAAAAATAAAACTACCTGATGACTGACAGGAAGCCATTTTCCCATGGTTTCCCAGGAGAAACTCTAGAGAGACAATATTTTTGAAGTATTTCTTTGTCTATTTTCTTGAGCATCTCTTTTGATTTTATTTCACAGATGCAGCCAGACAGAAAATAATTAAGGTGTTAAACTAAGTTACAGTGGACATCTTCCTCCCTCTCTTCTCTAAACATTTTCTCAATAGGAAGCTAAACCCATTTTTTCCCTGTTATGGACTGTCTTCTGAAAAGCAAGTAGTTTGCTTTCATATTTACGTTTCATTCTTGAATTTTTAACCTAATCTAAGATTTACAATCTCTTAAATATTGAGATTTTGAGAGATGAGCAGGTCCAATCCATTATCAAGCAAAGATTACCCATATGATTAGTTTACAGTTTGCCAATACAGAAACACACAGAGAAGTCCCCTTTCCTAATTGTGTCCATGCCTATTCCTGTGAACATAACCAAGTCTTGTCCTGAACAGTGAATTTACACAAAAGTCAAAAGAAATCCCACACTTCACTATCTGCCCGTAAAGCATTAGTACCCATACCAGCCCCCACTAAGCCATGTGTGGCAGAGTAACTACTGTCTACCACAAAGAAGTAACAATAGAAAACTAATTCATGTGAATTTGAGATACCTACCAAACATCCACTGAAATGGTGCCTTGAATTAGTAAGTCAGTGAATGAGTAAGATCCGTATATTCCAATGCATTGGCAGGAAAGAGAAAGCCATTATCAGAAAACAGTTTGTCTAGAGAACTGAAATAGTACCTGAAAGAGCATAGTAAACAGTTGCTCCAGATGAACCCCCAAATTAAACACTAGCCATTGCTTAGGACCAATCTGAGTGCCAACTTTCCTGGTTGTGAGCAAACTCTCTGAAGAGACAGAAAAACGTTCACACTTCGATAAGTCTTCTACTGAAGTAAACTCGTGAAATAAGGAAAATTGTCATAAAGTCACAGCATGCTGTGATTTTTATCTATGACTGATCTTACCTTGAGGGCAGAAAGACAATTGCAGACATGTAATTTAGTATCTAAATACAGGAAAGCTCATTCCTCTAACCTGGAAAAAATCTTCATCTTGCCAGAGGGCAATAGAAATAGTGGTAAAGTATCTAGAAGTAAGAAAATCCACCTACAGCAAGGTATTCCCACTCATAACAGCAGCATGTTTTGTCAGTGAAATATGAAAAAAGCAGAAGGGAACTATTTCCCTGGAGAAAATACCTCCTTGTAAAAGCTTTTTTACCAATAGTCAGAAAGGGAAAAAAATGTTCTCTGAGGACTGACAATATGAAGACCACAGCTTCTTAGTTTAGCCAAAGCAAATTTTAAATTAGAGCAGTAGAAATGTATTTCAATGAAGGGGTAAAGAAGGAGTTGTTCCCATTGAAAAATAAAGTCCCTAAAGAGGCAACATGGTACAGATATACAGAATAATGAACAGCACAGAAAAAGTAGGTCAGGAACATCTATTCAACATTTCTCATTAAATTAGAAGTAGACAATGCAACTAAATGAAAACTGGTAACAGAAAAAAATTTCTTTATATAGAAATACTTGTTTATACAATAATTACTCTGTCTAATTACAAGAAACAGAAGGCAAGCACTTAGTAAAACTGCCCCCCCTCCAAAAAAAACAAAGAACATTTGCAAGGGTCCTCAACAGCAAAAGATGTAATATTTAAAATTAGAAATATTTTGAAAGAACACAAACCCCCAGGCTCTAGGTGATAACCATTACCCTGTAACCAGCAAGAAGCCTTTCCCCATTTGTAGGTTCTGTCTCCCAAGGAGCTCTCTTCACACCTCCCACTGAAACAGACCCTGGCTTATTGGAAATTAATCACTCCTCCAATTAAAAATGCAGTTTTCATATACCTACAAGAAAGTCTACATGATCCATCTGTAAGAAGTAATTTTCCATTTTAACATTTTCTTGTGTGTGAAAAAGAAAAAAGCTCATTTGTTTTTTAACATGTCTGAAATAAGGTAGTTTTCTTCTAGCTCAATTTTATTTACAGTCAATAATAATATTATCAATGATAAAGAATTTTGTCATATGCACATTCTACCTCAACTTTTCAATTTCCATTTCTTGTCAGCACCTAGGCTGAGAATTTTTTTGTGGGTTTTTTTGTTTTGTTTTGTTTTTTTGTTTTTTTGTTGGTTTTTTTTGTGGCCACTTGGTTGATTTTTTTTCTAATTATAGATTATTAAATTGGTGCTGGAGTGCTGGGGGGGATTACAAAAAAAGAGTTGCCAGCTATTCTTCTTACCTTCATTTAATAAAAAGTGAACATTTGCCATACCTATGTAATTTATTAACTTAACTTGCAATGTGGTTTCATTAACAGCCTTACAAACTTTCAGGGTGACTGAGAAGGAAAAAACACAGCAAAACAAGTCAATCCTTTTAAGTTTTCAGCCTTATACTATTGATGATTAGGTCACAAATGGAAGAGTGTTAGAGTTTAGAGTTTTCCACATGTTAACAGGTAGAAATGAAGCAGTCTGTCTGTAAAACTCTGATGGATAATTACTTTCCTGAGCTCCTACCACACCCTACTTGAGCATTCCTGATTTCGGTTAATTTAAAGCAATTTACTGCTGTTCCAATAACCAAATCTCTAGCCCAAGAACAGCACACAAAGTAGGTATAGGGAACAGTTCAAAGTGATCAGACACAACACTTTACTTAGCTGCAGGAAAATAAGGGGAAGGGATTACTCATATGATAAGGTTAAGCTGCTTGTATCAAACAGAAAACTGAACAGTTGAAAGATATTCAATTGAGCAGCAAGGATGTTAAAAAAAGAAATTACTTCGGGAGAGTTATGTGCTGAGATTCATTTATTATGCATTACACTAAGCTATCATTTTCATAAAACCAAGAATTACATATCTCAAGTGACACAACTCAAACTATTCAGGGGTAAAATTTGAAATAACCCCCCCAAAATCTACCTCCTCAATACATTTTAGCGTACATTATGTTGCAGTCCAGTGTGTATTAGCCACCATTGTCATGGCTATCAGTTCCATCAGAATTCATAACATGAATTTTTCACTTCCTATATCCCAACACATCATGAATAATACCAGCTATCTATTCCACACATTTCATTCCTTACATTTTTATTGCCTGGCTTGGTCTTTCTCACCTTGCAAACTGATCCTTTAATGTTTGTTTTTATACAATAAGCACACGCAATTGTCAGGAGAAATAATGAATACTAGAAGAGCTGCATTTACAAACAGACACTCAAGAAAAACTGTAGAGGAAGTAAAAAGAAAATTCTGCCCTTACTCAAAAGCTTCATCCTCATGGATACCAATTCCATAGTTTCTACAACACAAATAGTAAAAACAGCCCCATAATCTCCCACCTAATGATTCAGAGAATTTGCCATCTTGAGAAGTGTCATTGAGAATATCTCATTATTGCAGAATTCAAAGTTTAACTTTGTTCAGTTGGACATGGAGACTCTGCAATTGATAGAGAAGTAGAACAGTAAGGCCTCTAAAAATTAATCTGAGAGCCCCTGTTGTAGATGTCAACAAAATTTAAGTAATCCATCTCAGCTTTCTGCTACTGTTTATAGTTTTTGATATTTGTTTTCTTTTCCTTGCCTGCAGAGTGTGTGAATGCAAAAGCAAACCTACATTAAAGAAGTTGTATGCAAAGTCATTGCTTAATCATGGAAACATAAGTAAAATAGGAACAAAAGAATGAAGTTTCACCCAGAAGACTCATACAAAAAAGCAGTGGATGAAGTGTTATTTCCAAAGGACCTTATAGTCTATCAAGTTACTTCTTTTAATTAAGTTTGGAAGCTTTTGAAAAAGCACATCCTCATTCACATACTTAGCATGAAATCACATATTGAAGTCTCCTTTTAGTATTTTCTTCTATTCTGGTATTGTTTTTCTTTGCATTATAACATGGCAAAAGATTGTTTTCTTTTACTCAATATCCTAGAAATTGCTCAGTGACAAAACCTGAAAATATCCTCCTTCCAAGAACATCTTCCACAGCAATTCTTAAAAAAGAAAACAACAAAAGAAAGACCAAGTAATACTTCCCTCCATATAAATGCTCAACTCATTATCACCACCACACATTTGATGTTACAAAGAGGACAACAGATCTTTAAGACCAGACAATTTAGACAATTACTAAAATTCAAAAGGAAGTTTTAATGTTCTACAGTAGTTCAGTATATGTTACAAATCCAACTAAATTTATCTAAATGCTAATTTCCACATTTGAAACTAAATCCTTCTTAGGAAAAAGACATTTCTCATTTTCAAAGGACAAAATGAAACTTAAATGGCTAGGTAAGGGACTGTTTAGGTGTACCCAAGTAGCGCATAAAGATCTTTAAAGTACAGGGCGCAGGAAAATAATGCAATGTACGTCTTTCTAAATAAATTTAAAAATTAGGTACAGAAGCTGTATTAGGAATTCAACTGGTATCAACCTACTGACATCCTGACCTATTGAAATTCACTTGAAAAACTAAAATTCTGCTCAATATCATAAATTTATTACAGAAATAAGGAAATAGCTCCCAACACAGCTAAATAAGTATAAACTTAATTGTGATATTTCCTTTACTGTTCTTATCACTTGAAGGTTACTGCTGTTGCTCTTTTCAGACAGGACTAGCCCAAGTGTTCAAATTTAGTCAAAACCCTTAACTTATTTTTCCAAAAAGTATTACAAAAGGATTCAAGAATTGATTTATTCAAAGAATAAACCCAGGCACAATAAAAATAGAATGGGTAAGTTTGGTAAATGGTTTAAATATTATCACCTGAAGTTAAATAGTCTTTTAAAGAATCCATCATTCTGTCCTTCATCTCATTTTCCTTTGCTAGCAGAAGCAAATATAGAGAGTGGAAATACACCTTTAAACAGTACATTTATAACTTTTACATGCTGACTTATGAGATTTAGTGAAATTTTTAAACACTTAGTAGCCTACCATTCAACAAAAATGAAAGATTGATTCTCTTCTCCCTCCCTGCTTTATTCTAGTACAAATGTCTGATTGCATAATCTACATAAAATGTACTTGTTTTAACATGAATAAACATTCAGTCACTGTTCAGGACGTAGCCATCAACACCCAGCTGAAATAGTTGTTTTGCCTTTGTGGAGCCAAGGGAAGTATTGCCCAGCCTTAGCTCACCATGTGAGGAGGTACAGATCTGCCACTCAGTCAAGTCACAGACACCATTAGTTCAAATTCAGAGATGCATGTTCCCCTCAACCCTACTTCTTGTGGAGGACTCAGGAAATACAAAAAACCCATTGAGCAGTGAGAAAATGGTCTAATTCTTCCTCACATTTAAGGGTACACCACAGAAAAATGGAGGCTGGCAGTGAAGACTGACTAGGTCAGGCAGAATGTATTCAGCTAATAAATTTAAATGCGTTTTACCTGTGACGTAAGTGACCACATTCAGAATTCTCCCCACCACTCCATTCATCAAACATCGACCAAACAGCTCCAAATAAGACAGAAAATTCCCTGTTCTATGCAAAGAAGCATATGTCAATGTCCATGCTCAATCCTTTTAAAAAATAAAAAGCCTTAGGGCCATAGATTTTTATCATACAAGGGTAAGTTTACCACAGGAGAAGCTCAAGTTAATGGAACTGTGCCTGTACACAGCAGCCAAGCAGTTGACCTCAATTAGCTCTGCTACTTCAAAATATGCCTTCAGAAAAAACAATTGCTGTGTAAATACAATGGCTCCTTGCTATCCACATACAGCTGGGGTTTGTTCATGGTAATCATTTCAAAATAATAGACTCCCTGGGTAAACATTAATATGGTGCATCTTACACAGTGATCAAGTACATTTGACAGAAGAGAGCTCGTCCCTGTGACTCAGGTTCCATAGCATCACAAATCATCTCCTGTTGTTTTGACCGAAATAATTCACTTTCTTCTGAGCAAAAGTCAAATCAAAGCCTTGCACTGGAAGGGACTAAGTACACTTAAAATAGGACTGAATAACAAAGAATCACTCTTTTTTCCTCCTTCCATTTTGCCCAAGTATCCTATACTCCACAGTTAATAAAAAATAGAGAAAGCCCTATACTTAGCAGTTTATCTCCAAATAATTACAACTTGATCTTGGGAATACAGCATATTTTGTGAAATATATAATTTTTTATTAATTATGATGTTAAAAAGCTATCACATTTCATTTGTTTGGAGGCATGTTGTTTCCAGACATTCCAAAAATATGGACGTAAGCACATACAGTTACACAAACTTACAAAGGATAAATTTCTTCTACTTATACATTGTAAAAAGGGAAAAGAACACAACTAAAATATACCAAACATTGTTTATTGTTTTGATTATTTAGCAAGCAGATACTTTCACACACAGTTGCATTTCAGAACTTCATACTACATATTTTTTACATTTTATCTCAACCATGACATCCAGAAACTCACTTTCAAACAAAAATATAAAAATTAGGAGTTTAATTTATTACTTGCCTCTGAACCTTAATATAAAGATATTTTAAAGGAGTAAAAAAAGACATACACTATCTGTCAATTAACTGTCTGAAGTAACTTCTAATATTTCACAAGTGTAAGGATAGAATTTTTTTCCTAGGCTTGCAAATGAGCATATAAAGAGATCTGGTGATTTGCTGCGTGTCATAAAACAAAACTGAGGAACAGATAGAAACAGAACACTGTTTCCTTATTCTCATCACAGGCCCTGTACATTATGGCATAATTACTGTGGCTAAAACTATACTGCAGGCAATTTGTGGCTGACAGGAGCCAGACATTAATTAAAGGACATAAATGAACAATGCAAATCCCACAGTGGAAGTCCCCAAAATACCTTTTTTAATCCCTAAAGAAATTTATTTGGGTTTTGTCAAAATTGAAAAGGGCAGCTAGAGGTTTTGTCTCCATTAAATATTGAAATAAGAAGCCTGTGATAAAGACTTTAAGGTTTAAATGTTCATTGTAAACAATCTGATTCTATACTTGGTCTACAGTTATCAGGTGTCCCGAAGCAACTCTAAAAATCTCCCCAAATGCTATATAAGCATTTTGTTTATAGAGAGGAAGTTCAAACCCCTGGAAAACCTGTACATTGAATATTGCACCAATACCTAGGCATACCGACCCCCACCATTCCTGCACCTTTGTTTCAGCTACAATAACATCTGACAGGACCCTGCCCAAAGTCTTGTCCTCAGACCTGTCCTTTAGGAGCTCTGGGAATGGATCTATAATGAAGTCATGCTCTTGGCCCATCACCCAGCACAGATGTGAGTGCTCCGGAAGGAGCAAGCTGTCCAGGGCAATCCTAAAAGCCAACTAACACCAGCTAAAGCAGAACTGAAGAAAGCAGCTGTCCCATCACATCTTCTGCACCGTGATTGCTGGGCTGCAGCATCTACTGATGACATGTCAAAGACAAAAAGAGATGCTTCCCCCCTTCAACATGAAAGTAATCTTTAAATCACTGTTTATAAATATGAAAAATTTTTGATCCATTCTGCTTCTGATGCTACAAAAGACAGCTTCTTTGTTAGTCTGTGTTATTTGCTGAGTGTGCAAAGAGAGAAAAAGGCATAGAAATTCATCAGTGACTGAGGTAAAATTCTGGTCTTTATTTCCTTGTGTGCAGTCAGGAATACTAGATGTTCAGGGATGCATGCATCACCTTCCATGGACACACTCACAGCCTGGGGACAAGACAGTGTGGGGAGAGGTATCCCCACCTGATATCCCCATGTGCCTGATGGCCACTTCCAAGGTGCAAGATCAGACAAGCAGGACTTTAGGGAGGTGCTGTATCTCTGCTGGAAGATGTAACCATGTGCCACAGACCATGAGCTACAGTTTGGCAGACTCCCCTACAACTGTAAAGGACGTTCATTTCTACTTGATAGTGCAAATATTCCAGATTACCTTATCTTTTAGTCATGCCTTACATACTTCAAATTATTTATAAATTCAGTAGCTCACTACTGTGGCAAAGTGAAGATACCTTACCTAAAATACTTTAAACTGAAAGTACTTTGTTTACCAAGTTTTCCTCCTACAAGTTCAGTTGAGACACACAAACGTCCTCAAATAATGTCTGTAACATGAAATGACCCAAGAAAATTCAGTGAAAGTACTACTGAATAAAAAAGCCAAAATTGAGCTTAATGACAGCAAAGGAGGAGATTGTAAGATACTTAATTGCTTCAAACACTGTCAAGGGCCACAGAGGAAACAGAAGGGCAATCTCACTTAAAAGGACTGGTTTTTATCATTCATTTCTATAACTTCAGAAAAAGCAGGTAGTCAGTCATGAGAGCAGAAACCCTTGTTCTATATGACAAGAACAACAGAAATGCATTGTAAAATATCATTGCACAAACTCTCTCATTGTAAAGACTTACACAAAAAGTACTTAAGCAAGAGGTTTAAGGTTACCTTCACACAGTATATTTACCATTACTTTTGCTGCAGTTAAATCAGTTCAAGTGTGTACATAAAACACATCCATTTCTGAAACCCTAGAGTAGGAAGTTAGTTTCTGTGGCAACATAGCAACTGTGGGATGCTTTGGGGGGAGGTAATTTTTTTTTAACAGATGGGAAAAAATATAATGCTGTTCTCAAGCTTAAGTTTCATTTCAGATTTGCTTATATTAACCCTTAAGGCAGAAATCTGTGGTAGGACTTTTTATGATTTTATATTTTAATTGAGCAGTGTAAGGCTTGTTAAAATCAGCTTAATCATGTATGATGAGTCTAAGCAGGAACAGCTACAGCAGATCACTCCTTAGGTACTTCTCATGATTTTTTGAAAAAAATAATTTTAAATAGTTGAAAATGTTCCAAAGCTTGAAATTTATCACTAAGACATTCCACATTAAATAAAATATATTTATTCCCATTTAGAATAGCATTAGTCATTTATCTTACCTAGTAGAGTTAATAGCTTCAAGTGCAGAAGCCTAGGAAGAGATGTATGGTCTATACAGTGCAGATTCTGAAACAAACCTAGTACAAGTTACAAGTTAAACAAACACACTTGTACAGGCACATACCTACACAACATCCTGCTACAATACAGTGACTGGCCTGCTAGTCAAGAGGGGAGCAGTGGGTAGTGCCTACCTGGACTTCAGTAAGGCCTTTGGCACCATCTCTTGTAAGACTGTCCTGCAGTAGCTGATAAAGTGCAGCCAGGATGAGCCAGAAGCAATGTCCATGAAAGCTGTCTGGATGGCCAGGCCCATGGGTTGTGGTCAGAGAGTGTTGGGCTGCTAACTAGTGGTGTACCTCAGGAGCCAACACTACACACAACCCTGCTCAACACGGGCAGAGCACTCTCAGCCAGGTGGCTGATGACACAAAACTGGAGCGAGTGCATCTGGGGGGACCTCAACAGGCTGCAGAAATGGGCTGATGGGAACACCCAGAAACTCAGCCATGGAAATTGCAAAGCTCTGCACCTGGGAAAGAATAAACCCAGGGACCAGTACGTACAGGGAGTGGGGGCAACTATCTAGAAAGCAACTTGTCAGTGGACACCAAGTTGAACATGAGCCAGCAGTGTGCCCTTGTGCCGTGAGCCACAAAATACTGCCAGCAAGAGTGGTGATCCTTCCCATCTATTCAGCACTGAGGGTGGCCACACATGAAACAGATGGAACTGTGCCCATTTCTGGGCTCCACAGACATAAACATACTGGAAGGCACCCAATGAAAGGTCACAAAGATGATGAAGGGACTGCAATGAAGAGTTGAAGAAAACTTGCTGCAAAAATACTGGTAAGCAAGGTGTAGTAACTGCGTATTTTAACAGCTTTGTATAATTACATGCTTGTCAATATTCATTGAGCATAAAACTACATATGACATGTAGCAAAGGAAAGAAAAAGAAAGTCTGCTGAAGTCCAACCTATGCTGGCACTTCTTTGCAGAAAGTGGCAGGGGAAAAAATAAGGTAATAGCAGCAGAATCATTCATGTCCTTCGGTTGGAAGGAACCTTAAAGATCACATCGTTCCAATTCCAGGAGCATAGCCAGGGATGCCACCCACTAGGTCAGCTGCTCCAAGTCCCCTCCAACTGGGCCTTGAACACTTTCAGGGATGGGGAATCCACAATTTCACTGGCCAACCTCTTCTAGTGCCTCACTACCCTCTGAGTAAAAAAATTATTTTAAACATCTGATCTAAATCTCTCACCACTTTAAGACATTCCCCCTTGCCCTACCACTATCTGCTTGCATAAAAAGTCACTCTCTGTCTTTTTTATAAGCCCCCTTAGGTAGTAGAAGACTGCCCTGAAGCCTTCCCCTCTTCAGGCTGAACCACCTCAGCTCTCTCTGCCTGTCTTTGTAGAACAGGGGCTCCAGACCTCTATCCATATTCATGGCCCTCCTCTGGAGCCACTCTAACAGGCCCGTGTGGTGTTGAAGATCCCAGAGCTGCCAGCAGCATTTCAGGTGGGATTTCAGCAGAGCAGAGAAGAACATCTGAATCCCCTCCTTTGCCCTGCTGCCCACAATGCTTTTAATGCAGCCCAGGATCCATTTGGCCTTTTGGGCTGTGACTGCACACTGCTGGCTCATTTCAGCCATGACAATCCCAAGTCCTTCTCTGCTGGGTTGCTCTGAATGTCCTCTCAATCTCTACAGGATAGTATTTTTTCTTACATGAAATCCTATATATTTGCTGAGGTAAATGGATACTTTAAACATTTAAGTTCTACTATGAGTGTGGAAAAAAAGAAAGCAAACACCACTTTGCTTCTAGAGTAGATCAAAAATTTAAGACTGCTTCCATGCTTCATAAGAGTTTTAAATCATTACATTGAGCACTGTCTACTGCAACAGAAGAATTTTTCCCTGCAAAGAATTTGTAGAAAAAGAGACTGGCATTTATTCCTCCATAAGATAATGGCACTCTCACATCTTACAGAAATATTGGCACAGATTAATAAATCCAGACAGGAAAGATGTTTAACAAGGCTCATCTCTATCACAATTCCTCTTTTTAAAATACAAAGACCCTACTTCATTTTGTCAGTCATTTGAATCATCATGGGCACAAACAAGTCCAGTACAACAAAAAATGACTGTACTATATGTACATTGACACAGCAAGAAATGCTAGACACATTGGAAAAAAAATCACTACAACTGGTTTTGAAAACTATCACATAGCAGTTTATTCCCTGTATGGAGAGAAATAGAGACAGTTTAATGTTAAAAACAGATCTCCAAGCTCTTCTTCCAGGAGTTTTAGAAGCAGTCATTAAAATTAACTGAGAAGCCTGAGTCTCTGTAGCTTGCAGTAATTATTTCTTTTCACTAGCTTGCTTTTATGAGTTAAAGTGTTTTTGATTAACATTACATTCATTAATATAAAAAATCTATTAAGGCAGGAAAGAAATTGTCTGCTAATTACAAGAGAAGATACCAATTAAATTATAACACTTCATCAAATTTACTTGTTAATATATCTACTTGAAGTTACACCAATAATTTTTTTCCAATGATCCAGTTTTTACTTTACATTTATATCTATGAATTATTAAAAATAATCAACTGCTTATGAAAATAAAATTTGTTGGGATTGTATCTATGGTAAAAAGACAAGTTCTTCCCTCTTTTTCTCTGGTTTAGGTAAGGTCAAGTATTTTCACTAGAATTACTTCAGGTTCACATTAAAGAATGATATTCACTCCACTACTTCCACACCCAAATGAATTGAGACTAGCTGAAAATTGTGACATCCTTTGGCATTATGTGAAAAACATGGAAAGATGACCACTTCTCACTTGAGTGAGACAGCCCCTTGAAAATATTTTTTTTCCTCATGTGCCAGTCAGCCTTGAGGCTTGACTAAGGCACTAACCTACTAAACTCCCCCCTAGCCCAGCGTAGCTGCCTTCCATCATTTACACTGCATGACACACAAAAACTTCAACCCATATATGTGTGTATTGTCTAGTCAAGTATGCAGCGAATGTTAATCTAGAAATAATTATTTGGAGTTTATACAAGTGTTTTGATGCATATTCGAAGTGCTCTCAAGTTTAAGTCTAGAGTTCTCACATCATGACTTGGGAGGTTTATATTTCTGAACTTATTCTCAGCAATTACCTGGTGCAGCCTCAGGTTATCCATGGCTGGACAGAGCTCAGGGAGCCCTCCAAGTACACTTTACACCAATCCACTAATGCTTTGTGACTGCAGGTACAAGGAATTCATACTGAAGACAAGTGTGGTCATTTTAAGGCATAAAAATTGGGTATGAATGGGGGTGGAGACCTCAAGACCACAATAAAGGTCATGACTTCTATCACAATGGAGCCTACAGTCCTTGGGACTTAAGCATGCTAAGTACAAAATATATTTCATTATAGCTTTTAAGCCACCACTATTGATGTCCTCTAGGAACTCTAAAAACTATTACATGAAAATAATATGCTATACTTAAAAATTTGAAGCTTTCCCCATTTTTGCATCAAAGGATATTGCAAATGCTTAGTACATGCAAGTATTAGGAAAAACTGTCTTTGCAGCTCCTTTCCACCACCTTCCAAGCTGGTATTGAGAGGGCCTGAGGGATGAGAGGTACATGAATGTCTCAGTATTTGCCAGGCAATCAAAAACTTAAGAGATGCAACAGGAGTCTGTCTCCATCAGACCTGGGCTCCTGTACATGCACCAGAGGGACGAGAGAATGTGGATAAAAAATAACTGAACAGGCTAGAACAAGGAGTCCTGGACAGCATCTGTCTGTTCATAGACTGTTCTCACTTCCTCTCCTGAAGCTCTGGCCCAAGATGGTTCTGCTTTTGTAACTCCAGGCTTTGAATTCCTCAAATCAGTTTCATTGTCTTACTGTCACCAACTCCCTCCACAGTGACCTGCTTCAAGGGATGCAAGAAGAGCTTGAAGAGGAGAGTTGGAACCACGGAGGTAAATTGGGGATTAATGGCGGAAAACGTTACAAAAGGGCTGAGCACACTTGCTTAGCTCAGGCTGCAAAAGGCAGTAGCAATCCAGGACATCAGCAGAACACAACATGCCTGCACAGAGCACAAACCAGAGCACTCACATTCTCAGCCTGGCAGTGCCAGCTGCACATAATCTCATCCCCACTGTCCTCTACTTTGCAATAGCTAATAATGAGGCTTCTGATAAACCACAGACAACAGGTGACGTTCCTAATTCAATTATCTTCCCACATCCATGGGCTTAAGCAGAGTAAGAAAACAGCCAAAGGCAGAAAGCTCCCTTATAGTCAGTCCTTCCTCTCAAATCCTACTTCTGTTGCCCCCAAGTCTTCCCTCTCAAATACTTTCCCTGACAGTTTCAAGCTCCCATTCTTGCATGTCTGGACTCTGGCTTCATCCTACCAAATCCAGGGGTTTTCCACCATTTTTTCTCTTCTATCTGTTGCTGCTTTGTATCTCCAAACTACATGCTGAGTATAACAAAGTAGCCAATAAAGAAGTCTCAAGTGGGGTGAAACACCTGAACCTCAACAGTGGTGGACTTCAAGGTCTCCTTTTATCTATCGCTTTCAGAAATAACTGTTTCATGGTAGAAATAACTGTTGAGTGTTGCTCAAAACCAACAGACCTTACGTGTTCTGTAAGAACAGGGAAAAATCTCTAATTTTCAAGTCAAATGGAAGAACTAACATGTTTTTCATATAAACACTTAAGGACACAGAATCTCAGTGCTATCTGAAACACAGGATAGTGTTTGCACTTTGAAAAAAACCCAAAAAATGAGGGAAATATACAATTTTAAAAATATTTAAGGCAAACTGTTACTCTTACAAAAGCAAGTGCCTCTGCAGGGGATATATAGCTCATGGAGCCTAAAAGGGAACTTTTTCTAGGATTGCTGTAACAAATCTAATAACATATAGAAGTACTGCTGTCAGGAAAAAAATTCTGGTCTTGCTGAAAATGTTAATCCCAATCCTGCATTACTGATACAAGCAAAATCTTCATATCAAGCAGAAATATCATTAAGATATAAACATATTTTAAAAATACCTTAGGATAAGTGGACATTTTTAAAGAAATCCCAATTTTACCCTGTCCATTTTTCCTTACTGTCTGCTTGCTCCCTTCCCAGCAGATGACAAGATAGCAATGGGTAATCAAAGTTTGGTTCCTTTTTGGAACTACAGATCTGTCTGTCATGAAGTCTGCCTTTGTTAATAAGGCCTTTCTAGGCCCACACTTTATAGAAGCTTAAATACAGACCCAAAATAAATGACCTGACAGCACCATTTCCTTTTTTGTGCAATAAGTATTTCCAAACACATCAGCCCCTATTCCCCTCTGTGACAGGTTGAACCTGGCTGGAGGCAAAGTGCCCACCTAAGCCACTCTATCATTCCCCTTCTCAGCTGGACAGTACAGAGAAAATGGAACCAAAGGCTTGTAGGTCAGGATAAGGACAGGGAGAGATCACTCATCGTCACCAATTACCATCATGGACAAAACAGACTTGACTAGGGGAAAAATTCATTTAATTTATTACCAATCAGTCCAGAGTAGGATGATGAGAAACAAAACTCAGTCTTAAAGACCTTCCTCCCCACTCTTCCCAGGCTCAATTTCACTCGCAGTTTTCTCTATCCACTCCCTCAGCAGCTTAGGAAGACAGGGAAAGGAGGCTGCAGTCAGTTCACCACACCTTGTCTCTGCTGTTCTTCCTCCTCAGGAAGACCCTCACACACTTCCCCTGTTCCAGCATGGAAGTCCCTTCCATAGGAGACAGTCCTTCACAAACTTCTCCAGAGGCTGCAACTCTTCACCAGCTGCTTCAATGTGGGCCCCTTCCACGGGGTGCAGCCCTTCAGGAACACACTGCTTCAGCATGGGTCCCCCACTGGGTCACAAGTCCTGCCACCAAACCTGCTCCAGCACGGAGCTCCAGCTCCTCTCTCCACAGGGTCACAAGTCTGGCCAGGAGCCTTGTGGAGCCATGCTCCTGCATGGGCTTCCCACAGGGTCACAGCCACCTTTGGGTATCCACCTGTTCTGGCATGGGCTCCTCCACGGGCTGCAGGTGGAACTCTGCTCCATCATGGACCTCCATGGGCTGCAGCGGCACAGTCTGACTCACCAGGTCTGGTCAGCACCTGACTCTCAGCCTGGTCTGCAGCAGGCACTGCATGGGAATCCCATGGCTGCTCTGGCACCTGAGGCAGCCCTCCTTCACTGACCCTGGTTTCTGCAGAGCTGCTCCTCTCATGTAATCTCTCTCTGGCTACAGCTGCTGTCATGTAACAACTTTTTCTGGTGTCAAATACATTATCCCAGCAGCACTACACCATCGTTGGTGGGCTCAGCCTCGGCCAGCTGTGGGTCTGTCTTGGAGCTGCCTGGCATTGGCTCTGTCAGACATGGGGGGAAGCTTCTGGCAGCTTATCAAAGATCCACCCCTGTATCACTAGGAAACCCTGACCACGCCAACCCAATCTACCCTGCCCTCCACAAAATGTTGGCTGTCCACACTGAAGACAATTTGTCACAGCAAAACTAATTCACTGATGATTTATTCATGTACTGATGACTCTTCTGGGTCTTGAGAACAGCTTGAGAACCAAGACCACTCTTTCTCCAGACTACACAAAAATTATCAGTAGCTCGTGTATAAGACATTCGCATCATAGTTAATGTGGCATAACAAAGTCAGCTGTCAAATCTTGAAGCCAGGATAAGTCTGTCTCTCCAGTGGCACTGTCTAGAGAATAGCAAAGAGAATATTGACCCTGTTTCTTCTTTCAACAACCTAACAAGCTAGGGCATAAAAATGGTCAGATCTCAAACCCAACTGTTACACCTAATTGCTTTTGCCATTGATAGTATCTCCTATCCAAATACCTGACTGAAATAGTTAAAATAAGACAAAACTGGCATTGCATCACAGAATTTCCAGATCTGTGCATTTATTTTGAGAAACAAGGCCTTAAATTTAGCCACAAAAACATAACTTGGCTTTATGTTGATCACTTACAATGACAAATCGAAAACAAAATGTTAGTTTTCCCTCATTGCCTTTTAAAACTCTTCTCTTCCTCGCAGATATGCGTCTAAATCTATCCAGGCTAAAGCCTGAGTATGGCGAACACACAGCCAGTTAAAAAAGAAGTAAATCTCTGGAGAGCTTGGATGCTCTACCAACACTAAGATATATAAAGAAAAGCTGATATTCATTATCTTAATCAACATACTAGTACTTCAGACTTGCAGTGGCACATTGCTGGCATATAGCAATCCACTACTTGTCCGTACATCATTGTGAACAGGAAAATAATCTACATTTGACACGAAAAAACCCCAAACCTAAAAAAAAAAAGAAAACCAAAAAACAAAAAACCACAAAAAAACCCCAAAACAACAACAACAACAACAAACAAAACCCCAGATGACAGCATGTGATTTGCACAAGACAATAATAGCAAATGTCTCAAAGAGGTAGCTTTCCTTAGCCCATCTTTATAATATACAGTGTTTTACAAACTGGGAAGCAAAAACTCTATAAACAGGATGCACAGAAATCTTCCCTTGTATCAGATGACACCAGACATTTATTCTTACACTTGGCTCCAAATGCTTATAAGTAACTAAAGAAAATTGTTCCCATGTGTACTATTTAACTGCAGTCTTTCTAATATGCTGAGAACAGAATACTAGATACTAACTGGTAGATGTTGAACTGGTTTGTATTTTGTTGTAGGAAGCTTTTGTGGAGTTTTAGTTTGGATTTGCTTTTGGTTTGGGTTTTTGTTTTTTCTTGGATTTTTTGGGGGGGTGTGGTTTGGTGGTTTTTTTGTTTGCTTTTTTTTTTTTTTTTTACAAAGTTTTATCATGTTGCTTTGAGGGCTTGTTTCATGGTAGATTCTTTTACAAAGAAAGGCAGGAAAGCAAAGAAATGAATGAACAAGCACTGTCTCTGAAGTTCATCTGTGGCACCCAAGCGATAAAAACCAAAGGAGAACATAAATATTTACTGTAGAAAGCTAAGAGTGGAAGCTCAATTATTCCATTTATGTTAAATAAATTATCAAACCCAGTAAGATATGCTCAAAGAATTCTTAATATTTCTGTTGAAGCCTGTATAGCATGACAGCTTAGAGGAAGTTAAGTTTCTTGATAACACTGACTCACCTTATGACCCTCATGACAGACAACCCTCCAAGATGTCAGGGGGACCTGCAGACACTACAATGGCAATCCAGCAAACTTCTCAGCCCCACACCTACACAGAACTCATGCAGACCCTCAACATCTCACACTGGAATCTGCACAACCACATCCTGATGCCTGATCCCCTGATCTTAACAGACCAGATAACTTCTTAAATAAGTGGTAGAACACGTAGGCTTTCAAACTCAGGCTCTGTGCCTCCCAGACCAAAGTTCTCCCTTCAGCATTGCCAAGTTACTAATCTGTCTAACAAGCAATACTGCCAGATTACAAAAATCACACTCATCCAGACAATGCTGCAAGTATGTGCATAGCTGACTATATTTAGATCAGATTCACAGCCAGTGCCTGCTCAGTCCACTTTTTTCTCCTGCCTAAACCACCAGCAAAAGACAGTCCAGGTAGTCAAGCAACCTTTTGAAAAATTACATCTATTGTAGCTATTACAGAATGCAATGGAAACAAACACCAAAATGAAAGTGAGAGTTCATCAAGCATTTTCACAGCTTCTGCAGTACCGTCCTATTTCACTATCCACTCCACTAGACCAAGCCTGGGGGAACAACAAGTGCAGTCTTCAGATGCAACAGAAAAAAAGCAGGAGACGTTTTTTCCATGACTGACACATTTTTTAAAGTGCAAGATAAAAACAATCCATTGGCATTTATACTGAAATCAGAAGTAACTTATGGTTTTTGTAGTTTAAAATTAAGTGCACCCAAATCACTGCATCCTGGTTATATGTCTTGATAAAAATGGGACAAAAACTTTAGAAACCAACAGCAGTATTTAACACAGTGAGAAGCCACAGAAAAACCACACATTTTTCCTTTAGTTTTCATCAACCAACCACAGACGTAAGTCCTGAACTATCTCAGCTATGTCAGATGAAACAAGTACACAAGCTCTCAGTCAGCAGTGACAGCCTGCTTTTCAGTGTGCTGCTCTACAAACCAGGCACTGAGGTCATGCAATCTGGATGCGGTCAATGAACAGATCAGTAGTAGATGGGGGAGTGTAACTCCCTACTGAAGATTCCCCATTCAGCATGCCAGCTACATTGGGATTACTATGAAGGGATTCATACTCAAAAGCATTTACCATAAGGTCTGAAAGTCATATTTATGACTAGTGTTTCCTTTTTCTTCAATTTTGCATATCGAAAAGATATGAACAAAGACAAAGAATTTAAGCTGCCTGTTTTGACAATTAAAGGACTATCCACACACTCCAACAGCACATCAGCACTACTTGGATGTTTTCCACTGAGGACAACCACCAAGCTCATGCAGAGCAGGAAAGCTACAGTGAGACTGAGCACAACTACATGGCTGCCACTGAGTCTTGCAATCCGAAGTGTAAGAGTTTGGTTGGGAAAAGCAAGTGTGGAGGTGCAGAAGGCATCATCCTCTGTTCTTTTCCAACAAGCCCATGCTTGAACGGCTGATGAAAATTCAAACAACTACAAGAGTCACAAAGACACCCAAGTGGTGTACAGTACCGACCTTATCCACCAATTTAATTTCTTTTTATGAAAGGCAATGATGAGATGCCAGAAATTGAACAAAACCTACATTTGCAAAGGGAATGGAAAAACAGAAGCAGGTGGTCAAATAGCTAAGCTGGCAGAGCATTTGGATGGTAGCCGAATGGCCTGAATTCGGTCTTTAGTAAGGTCACCAGTGTCTTCCACTACACACACAGCTGCATTACTTGAAAATTTAAATCCTATTTGTGATAAGAAAACGGAAAGCACTTTCAAACACATATTTAGGATTTTAGAAGTGAACTATGTAAAAACAGACATTTCAAATCTTCAACTACAATTATTAATTTATTATGAAACATTTATTATTTTCAATAAAAAGGCCATCAGACAAATACTATATGCATTCATCACATTTCTGCTGCACAGTTCATGATGATACAGATTCAATTCCTATCACTCTCTGCCACAGCCCTTTGTGAAGATTTTTTGAGCAGTTTTGGTGCACGCGTACTCACACACACTTGCCGTGTTTTCTAAGAGTGCTTGCCAGCAGACCGAAGGCTCGCTCTACACAGAAACCCACTAAAATTTAAAAAAAAAATAGAAAGAAAAAAACAAATCCTGCAGTTAACCTTAGTTTAATAAAAAAAATAAATCACAGTCACTCATCACTTCCTACACTTCTGATCAAATACATACTCTTCATTTTATTTAATGAATAGTATTTTTAGTACACAAGCTCTACTAGTCTGTACTTTACTGAGGTGAAGTGAGGTCACAACACAGGGAATGCTAGTGTATTGTACAGCAAACAAATAACTTTTAAAACCAAGTAAACGTGTCATTTAATCAAGATAACTTTCAAGTGATAAAATCAAATTAATTCAAACTTGATTCCCAGCAGACCCAGGACACTGACAGAATCCACTACCTTGGTAAAAAAGTATGAACATCTTACAGATAAGATCTGCACTGTCTAATTCTTTCAACATCTACCACTGTCTCTGCCACTTGTAGGTCACACAGTGACTGAATCCTCAAGTTGCTGCTGAATGCTGCCTATTCCTAGCAGAATCACTAGCACCTCAGTGGCTAGAGCACATAATACAGGAAACAGCATTACCCCATGAGCTCTCAATTCAATCGCTTCTTTAGTCGCAATTAAGTACTGAGCCAAAAGTTTCCAAGCAGCCTTCTGGAAATGAGAAACTGTATATTTTCAGGAACAGTTCGTTCAGATAGTAGTGAGCCCTGAGCCAGAGGACAAGGACTTTTGATTAGCCCAAAGCTCATTAGCAACATTCAAGACTCTCTCAGAGTTGTTATCTAGCAAACTAAAACCTGCCTGACCTACAAACTAAGATAAAGACAACTGATTACAGAAAGCTCACATCTGAGGTCCTTACCTAAAATCATACAGCTAACATGATTCCTTGAAAATTCAGGCTGAATCAAGCACTGCAAAATCTTGACACGGTCTTGTTTCTGCAGTACACTTTAGTAAGATCCAGTTAGCACCAGAAGTAATTTTATGTATATGGTTTCCAAACCATAATCCCTGACAGCACATTATTCAGAAACATTTCCCAGATCTGCTTGCCCCACTGTCTTTATTCTGCAAGTTTTGCAGCAAACCTTAATTACAACTTCCCCACTGGAAAGGCAGGCAGCAGATGCCACAAAACAGGCCATCAGTGGAGCACAAAAAAAGTTTTTTACAAATTTTCATATAATTTTTCTGCCTTTCAGTATAGTCCTAACTCCTCCTTACTCTCTGTGCCTGACTACCAGCTTTTTCCTCTGTAAGTTCATTAGTAAACCCCGATAAAACCACATGGCAGTTCTGACCTCTCTGCCCCTGCCTGTCATTTCACTTGCATTCCATAATCCCTCATCCAGTCCCTTCTGAAACCCAGTACCTTCAATTCTCTACTGCATCTGCCAAGCCTAAATTTGTAGGTACAGTTGTCCAAGTCTCCCTTCATTTCCAATTGATACTGCTATAATTACCTGCGACAGTATTTACCAAAAAAAGCCCCTCCAAAAGTACAAATAAAATACATCCTTAGCATAAGTGTTTTCAGGTCACATACTTCATGAATTATAGCAGTTCACTTTTGCAAGATTAACATGCAAAAGGTTTCTAGTTAAAAAAAAAACAGTTTGCAAGTAACCACAAAACACTTAGCATTAGGTGCTAATTATGCACAGCTGTGCAGGTAAATTTCTTTTTCATGTCATAAGAAACTTAAGCTAATTTTCCCTGAAATTGACATTGTACAGAAAACATCTTATTTGGGACAAACACATGGGTGAATTAAGCAGGGGGAGGGGTAGAAGTTCTGCTTCTAAGTCATTATTGTAGGAGATGTTAGAAGAGCCAAGTGCCAGAGAAGCCTGCCAAGTGCTAGTCACCCACTCACGCACGAGTGTAGAACACTGCCTTGAAGAGAGCTTGACATCATATTACAAAGCAAATTCTGTGAAATTCTGCTCTATCTCTAAGCTTGGGGAATTTGAGGTATTTAAATCAGGTATGCTACACTGTTTGTGTGCTGCAACATTTTACACTAGCAGTGTCCTCGTTTCAGTGCCACATCTGAAGCACCAGCATTCCTCTCACCTCCCCAGGGCCCCCAGGACATACCACAGCCCGCAGGAAGGCCTCACATGCTCATTAAGTCAACATCCACACAGAACACAAATTTCTTTGTAGCTAGTGCAAAATAACTAACACTAGTAAAAAGTCAAAGTATTTTATGGCTGAACTACACACTGATGAATTTCTGGAGCTAAAGTTCTCTAGAGAGGAAGAAAAATGACTGCATCATGGAATTACCCAGTATCCAACCTTTGTAACTAAAAAGAAGCAAAGCCAGACCTGCCCAAAGAGCTTTCCTATTAAATATAGATCTGAGGAGACCAAGCTATTCCTTTCAAAACTACTTTCATATTTTATCCTTCTGTGGTCTTTGTATCCAATCATCCATAAAGATATCACCCACACTTCCTTTGGCAAACAGATAGTGCAGATTTGTTTTAAAAAGAAAAGGGTAACATGTATACAGATGTAAGGGCTAAGGGTTATCTAAAACTGTCTTTGCAAAAAGCAATAGAAACACCAATGCCTGGTAACTATTTGCCCCTAAAATTTTAAAGGTACTTCAACAAATCAAGACTTCATGTGAAAAGTAAATATTGACATTTTCAGACAAGTTACATATTTTATGATCAATTCTTTAAAAACAGAACCCTGGATATGAGCCAAACAACAATTATCAGATGTACGATAGCTCCTTTTTTCTCCTCCTCACCTCCCAGTTCATTGTGATAGGGCTGAACAGCAGGGAAACAAATTCAAAACCTTGTCCTTCTGTGGTCAAAAACACACTTAGTAGCTGAAGTTATCACAAGCAAGATGACTGACAATTTGAGGAAATTGAAAAAAAAAATACACTGTTTATGTATCTTATTCCAGTTCCTATTCTCACACATTTCTGTACATTAAATATACTCACTCCCAGAGGGTGTTTTAGATTTTAAAAATGCTTTGAACACAGTAAAAGTCAGTTCATAACTAGACTAATTTAGAAGGGGAGAAGACACCCAAGAAAATGCCTCCAGTATGATATTACATATGTAATACCCCAGCTTTATATCTACTACACCAGAAAAGTCATAAGGATGCTGCTTCATATTTAACAGACACTGAGAAGTCTGGTACCCCATAGATCATAGCCAAATCAAGCAATTCCTCCTGTGCTGAAGGTTCTTGTTATGTATCAAAAACTAGCTTTGGTACAAAACAAACTATGTGTAATTAACTAAGCTAAGCTCGAGTCACAGTTTTCAGACTGTTTACATTCTGAATGCAGCAGTAGGACAAAGACTTCTCATGTTAGAAGCATGACATCTGTGCTCATTTTATTTTACTGTTATTTGCATATCACAGGACTCCTGATGTACATTTACCAGTTCTCAGTTCTGTCACTTTCTACCTTTTCCCATAAGTTTTGCTCCATGGCATAATTTGACTAATTTTACATCCACAAAATTGAACTTACACCTTTAGAGTTTTTATTTTCTGGTCTTGTGACACTCAAACTATTTTAGCAGCCTGCTAAGGGTTCACAAAAGTCAATCTCAACTTTATGTCCAAAGCATGTGCATGGGCAGTTCTGCTTGTTACAAGATTGAGATTGCAAAAACAAGTACTTGCTCATGAAGTAGCCTCCAGAATGAGAAAGCACTTAGTGTGCCTGGCAGTAACTTAAAATGTGTAAGAGTTTTATGACTAACAGTTGGTTCCGGAAACAAAACACACGTGAATCCAGACCAAACAGCTGGATAAGATGACATACACTTTATCTATCAGCTTGTTATTTGTTCTTGCCCCATGAAAAGTGTCATATATCCTTGATAGGCCAACTAAATTTCTCATTAGGCTGTGACTTTCTCTTACACCTCATGTGATGTGCTTGCAGGCACATGCAGAGTGCTGGGGTCCTGTCATCCTCTGTACTCCCAGCTGCACCCTCCCTCACTTCCCCCCACACTGGCACACTTATTTTGGCAGACAATCCAATCCCAGCTAGAGGTGCTGGTGCAGTGTAAATACCTCCCTGCCAAAAAAGTGATTCTTTTTCAGCCAGATCAGCTCTCTCAATTGCTCATCACAGAAGCTGTTACAAAGGCTTGGGGGAAGCACATGGCCAGAGCTTTGTGAGTCCCAGAGCTGGCCTGGCCGTGGTCATGCTGGTCCCCAGACAATTACATTCTGCTCAACAAAGTTTTACCACACAGATATACTCAAGGCAATATGCTATTCTGAGTTTCCTGGATTACTTTAACATTTGGTAGGGTAGCTGTGCATATTCATATCCTACACAAAACCTGCTATTTGTAGTCTGCAGCATGCTTTTAAGGTTTTGCCTAAGGTGTATAAAAACATAAATGGCATTTTACAGAGGTCATTAACAAGCCAAACTTATGATGGCTCTGCAAACAATAAATCCACTTCATAGACTAACCAAAAGATCCTAACTTGTTGGTTTAAGAGTCCATTCAATACATAACAGCTAAATAGGTTTGTTCTGGACCCTCGCCTCTCTGACAAAAGGCATCTCCTCATCAGCCCCTTTCTACTTGGTCACTATATTTTGCTGGAGAACTCACAAAGAGGAAAAGCACACTGATAAAGACCACAGATCTCTATCAGCCGTACAACCACATTTGCATGTCAATTATGATGCTGTTAACTGGCTGCTCTAAAAGAGAGCCAGAGGCAATATTTATCAATATAAATCCAAACATATCTTTGTAAGAATCATGATGAAAACCAATGCAATTTCTCTAATGTTGCAGCTGCACTTTTCTTATTTACTAGATTACATTTTTCAGATTAGATTGGGAAAACAGGGACCAACAAAATTTGTGTCTGCTTAATAGACACACTTTATCTCAGCCATCTTTAAAACTGGTGCTATTTAATATATCTATTAAATATACATTTTAGAGGCATTGCTATTCAATTTGGCAGAACAGAGTCTTTGCAGAAGTGAAACAAAGAGATGCTTTCCTTTGCATGCAAACACATTAAAGCTCAACAATTTTTAGTCTAAAAGGCTTCCCCAGGAATTTTCTGAATGTAAACAAGCAAGAGTACACTTAAGCTTGAAGATACAAAAGCAATGGATTCAGCCCAACACTGAAAAACAGAGAGGTAGCAACGGCAAGACTAACACCACTTCATGCCACCAGGAAGCCAAGGCTTTTCATCAAGAGAACAAGTTTTACATATACTTCTTGAAGCACATAATTGCTCAGGTTGAGATAAAGCTACTATTCATCTTTTAAAAAAATAAACCAATAAAACAATAGTGTTTGCTAGAAGCAGCCACCGACAGCAGCTTAAAAGAAGTAATGATGCAGGCAATTATGGAAAAAGTGATTTTCCACAGTCACCATGTCTGAGGTTGATTCCACTACCTCAGATTCCTCTGAATATTGCTTACCACATTACATTTCCAAACACTATCCCCAAAGAAGATTAAACTCTAAAACCCACAGCTGTCTCACGTGCAAGAACACCACACATTTGCCAGGAAAAACACACAGTATTCTGGTATTTTACATATTTACAGCATGTCTTACAATGCTTTTTTAATTAATTGGTGGAAAGAAGTTTTCTTTGGATAATTAAATCTTTACGAAAAGCCTAACTTGTCTGTTGTCTTTTCCACATACAAGTCTTTTGTCTTCCAATTCAATCTGAAGAAATAATAAAAATTTAAGTGATTGAATTGAGCTTTCCAGTAATGGAAACAACCAGAGATTCTGTAACTTGAAATGCTTACTATTATCACTGACATACTTCACCAAGACAAATAAAATGACAAAATATGTGCAGGCAGATACAGCCACCCTTTACCTATTTAACATGGCACACAATAGGAATAAGCCCATTTGCTCAACACAGCTGAAAACTCAGAACTACATCTGGCCCTATGAGAAAAAGGTCTTGTTGCTTCAAATGGAAAAGAGGTTATCAATATCATTTTGGCTTGACTTATAATCAGCTCGTAATTTTTTTTCCTGATAGGGGTAGGTGGAAGAATAGAGGTTACGAACCCAGTAGAGAACTGACATGTGCTTCTTACATTGAAACAGAAGAACAGGGATCTTCTGTTTTCCACCTTGGGACAAAAAAAGAGGAAATCCTAAGTTTTACAGACCAAAAAAAAAGGAAGGAAGCTGGGGGCAGGGGGCGAATGAAGAGGAATAGGGAAGAAACAGATAAGTAAAGAATGTTTAAGAAGTTTCCAGTATTAACCATGAATAACAGAGCAGCTCTGCCAACTGTTGTCCATGAAACTGTTTCAAAAATAGGGACTCTAAATATTTCTTCTTTATCAGACCAAGAGAGAAACAATCTTAACACCAGAAGGAACACTTCTAAATCCTATGCAAAGACACAAACTGCATGTCAAGCTCTGTATTCTCTCTGTACTAACAGTCCTAATACAGATGTGAAGAAAGGAACCATGCAGCCTAGGAAAAGAGGCATATTCCTTGAAGATACAAAATATTATCCCATTTTATTTTTTTATGATAACTACCACTATCTCTATCCTGCTTAGTTTCAAGCAGTGTACAGCTGCACCTAGAAATCTGAGAGTGTCCCTCATCGTTGTACCTATGGATTCAGTGGTTCATAGTGTTACCTCTGACAAAATTTAAGTTAACCCATGCTATATTTTTCTCCAAAAGATAAGACAGTTAAAACCCAATAGCCATCTTTATACAGGGCTTCTCTCAGAAAAGAAATTAAAAGTCTTTATTTTATGGTAACATCACCCAGAGAAGCATGAATGCTACTTGATGAAAGTACAGCTACTGCACACTTATACAGTCTATAACATAACTCCTGCTTGGATCAGGCTGTTACCATTTAGGGTTTCTATAATAAAAATAATGAAATAATACAAATTCTGCAGTTAGCCCATGGAACAAAACAAAGCATCAGAAGTACTGGTGTGTCCTGTGCCAACCTGCCCAAGATCTTGTACATACTCAGCTCACTACACTACTCTGGAGAAAAGTTAAAATAAGGCTTTATGGAATAATCATTTAATTTCTGCATTGTAACCTGTAATTTCAAAGAATTGCAAAAGAATAAAACATTATCCTTTTATGTAATATATGATTTATGATAGTAAAAGAAAATGCCTTGCTCTAAAAACAACTAAACAGAATTACATCATTTCTATTATGGAAGAGCCCCTATTATGGCAGTTATAATCTCTTATCCACACTGTATGTAGATTCCCACTTACACCATGAAAACTATTCATGAAAATGCATCAGTATACACCTTTATAGTTAGGGACTCATTTTGCATTTCTAAATAAAACCCAGAAATCATAAGTTCAGTGTAAGCAACAATAAAATTCAAATCAAGAAATCCCAAGCAATGGATTTCAAAGGGCACTACATTTCTTCTCTGCTGCAGAAAGGACTGAACAAGCACATGATTTAGCTACTGACTGCATTAGACCTGCCACCACCTACTTCCAGAGCCCTGAAAGCATACAAACACAGACTTGAAATCCAGTAACACAGCAAGAAGCAAGAAGCAAAACTGAAACAAATTTAAGTTATTCCCCAAACACCTTAAGTGGGTCTTGCTAATTAACAACTCCATTTTCAGTTTTATTACCTCATCTACTAGTGTGGTTTTCTACACACAAACTATCAAGAAAACAAAATTCTTTGTACTAGAGACCTGAGTAAACACACCTTACTCACTTTTAGTTGTAATAACTTCAGTAGTTAATATTAAAAGTAGATAAGTAATTATACGTGAATCCAAAAAAATAGGTTGACTTGGTTCCTTAACTGGAGAAAGATGAAAGGTGAAATCAGTATCAGCAAGGGGTTTTTTTATACAATAAGACTTCTGATTTTTTAATACTGCAGAACTAATTTTTATCCTACTTTCTTACTCAAAGCAACAAAAAAGAGCAAGCACAATGCATGACAGATTGCAAAATACAAGCTTGTTTCTTTGTCCCTATAGCACAGGTGACTTTCAGAGCTGCACTGTTTGCAGCTCTCCTATTCACCCACAAGCATCTGGAAGTTAGATCAGCATTATTTTTAAACAAAATGTTTCAGGTGCCCAAAAATGCAAAGTTGACAAGTTATCATATCATCCTTAAACCATATAACTGGGAACATAAATTCTGACTAACAAGAAAAATGCATTATGAAGAGAAACTGCAAACACCTCACTTTGGTCTCTTGTCATTGCAAAGATCTGAAAAACACTTTCCTTTAAACACACAAATGCAAACTAATGGCACATCATTGTGGCATCCAAGTATCTTTGGTTGCTTATCATGCACTGCTTCTCATAACAAGATCCGCTTCTGCTAGTGAGTACAGTTGCTAAATTTCATCTCTCAAACCTGTCAAACAGGGTGCTTCCAACAGGCTTATGAGAGAAAGGAAATTTGGGAGTCGGTGCAGCTGACAAATGGAATGAATAAACACCATCGAAGAGAAGTGCCATTCAGTAAAGACACATAAGCAGAAATCATCAGCTGACAAATACAGGATGGAAGAACGACTGTCTAGACAACTGTATTCCGGAAAAGGATCTGAAGGATTGATTAGCAGTTCCCGACTGAACATGAGTCAGTGCAATGCTACTGCCAAAGGAACAAATGTCACACCAGAAATGACAAGCAGACACACATCACCTAAAGCACACACTAAGATTCTCATGCTTTACCTGATAAAGTTTCCCTGTCCAGTTTTGAACATGGATCAATTATTCATAGATAAGAATGTATCATTTACAAGGAAAGAATGAAATAACTGGAGCTATTTCATAAAAGGAAAAGTCTTGGTAAGTCTTCATATATGCATAATGATACATTCAAGAGGAAAACTGGTCCAGTACTAAACACTTACTAGGTAGTGAGATTGCTAAGCACTGACTATAGAAATTGTAGATGCTCTGCTATCAACATTTTAAAAAATATATTGGGAAATAGCCTTCAGAAGTGACAACTGGAATTGACTTGGCCTTGAGAAAAGCAGTACAGATGAAATCTCTCAAAACTCTTCCTAAACATTTTTCTATATTTCTATTGATCACCTTCAGGAAAAAAAAAATTAAAAAATCAATCTTCCGTATTTCATAACGCTAGAGATATTTAAGACAAATTAAATGCATGTGACAAATAAATAAAAAGAGGTATTTCCCTCCAGGTTAGTCACCTGGCTTCCAAATCACTGGGAAGTGGATGATGGGTCACCTCAAAGTCATTCTGCCCAGCTCCTCACAAACAGATAGCAAGAAAATTAAGAAAAGCAAAACAAAAGGTTACTCAGTGATGTCCAGTTACACACAAAACAAATATATGCCACAGTAACAAAAGAAATTTGATTTGAAAATGAAGCAAAACCTTTGCATTTCAACCCTTCTGCAAAGAACCAGGCTTTGACAGGTTATTAAGTATGTTCCCCTGTACCTTCACAGAACCAACAAATTCAATTAAAAAAAAACCAACACAAAGTCTCTCAAAACTAAAGAAATGAAGTAACACATTTCCCAGGGGTGCAAACTGTCTGCTGCAAGTGCCTTGTCTCAGTTGCTGAATACGTTCAAGTGTCACAAATGATCCAAGCAGTCAAATGCTCTCAGGATTTTCCCCAATCCCAAAACTCAAATTAGTGAGAACTTTATAGACCAAAACCTACACAATGAATTACACTCAGAAATTAACTATGGGAACTATGGAAAGTCACAGAAAACATTGTATCAGGCTGCAAACATGAAACCCAATTTTATACTGAAGTTTCCTTTCTGAGGTGCAGGTTAGGGAAGCAAAGAGATGAGTCAATGGCAGACACTCTTGCAGCAGTGCAAAAAGCTGCTGAGATCTGCATGGTAGGAGCCCAGTAACCAATTATAGCTTCCTTGACAGAGAAGTTAGTGACTCCATCACATGCTGCCTGAGTGTGAAGAAGCAATCACAGATTACATTAGCCTATGTTAGATTTTAAAAAAAAAAAAAAAAAAAAAAAAAATCATTCTCCTTTTCCACCCAGAGACCACATTCTCACCTTCATGGCTTATGTCATTTAATTCACCATTGTTCCATCAGCTTTTGGATAAATCCAGCCCAGCTAGTAGTCTCACAAGTCCAACACTGAGAGTGGTGGCAAAAAAACCTCAATACAGCAAAAGAGGAACAAAGAGTGATACCAGTATACAGCTAACCATGAAATAACCTCTGCCTTCAGAAATTTTCCTCAGTACCTCCAGATATGTAGTGAATAGGAAAAATTGGGTCTCTGAAGGGCACTATATAACATGTTAATGAGACAGCCAGCTCTGAGCTGTCGTTAGGTGATAGTGAAGACATTCAAAACATCACAAACCCATAAGGAAGTCTATAGATTTTTTTTAAAATCCATTTTAAAAATCTTGATTTAGCCTTATTTCAAGAAAATTTCACCACCTAATTTGTTTAGCCTAAGACTAGTGACTCCTACAATCAAAAATTACTTAAGAATCTCAACTTCATATTTTGCACTCCAACAGTCAGCAATTTTTTTTGTCCAAAAGCTGCAGGTTGAGATATTTCCACTTTTAAAGACATTGAAAGTTACTGCTTGTACAAAAGACTGAAAAATATATAATCTTTATTTGACTGACATACTAAATTGATATAAAAGCCTCCATGACAAATGTGTCATGTGTCAAAAGTGCTCCTATAGAAAATGTGTGCGTCTTTGCTATCTCAGCTAGAACTCAGGGAATATTTCATAATGGACTGCCACTGTCCCAGTGAGGCAAAGGGAGCACTAGTACCCTGTCACACTCATTCTTGGAGCCCCATAGTACCTCACCTTCACTTCCTTGCAGGTGACCAGCCCCATAAACAGCTACAGCCAGTAACTACAGCAAAAATCACCTTTCAACTGCCCCTTAGTTAAATGAACCCACAAATACATTAGGTTTTGCCCTGCCTCAACTCTAAATAGTTATTTAGACAGCTCAATAGAAGTTTTGGATAGAGCTCATTATTAGTGACAATATTAGTCTAATGCAAAAATACAAAGTGAATGCCACATAGAAATGTGAGGTACAATTCATGGAGAGCAATGGAGGAAATAAGGCTTGATTAAAGGCTTCATTTGTACTGTCTGAAGAAGCACACAAGAAAAGCTAATGAAGTGTTTACATTTAACAAAACATTATACCATACTATTGACAGAGACACTGTTGAGCTAAACAAACCAAGCCCATTTACAGTAAAGTTAGCTTTCAACCAAAAAAGGGAATGCAGTATGGAGATAAGGATATCTTTGCTATCTTTCAACAACAGGACTGCTAGCAAGACTAGTTTGGCTGCAACTCAGAACAGGACACAAGCCAATTGATTTGGCCTTTGTCTATGTGCAAGTCAATACTGCTCCTGTGATCAACTAATAGGCCCCTGTCTTTTTCCTCCTATGAGCCTCAGCTTACACTACAAAGTCATTTGAACCTTACACTTCTCCATCCATAAACTAGGAGATGCCCAAAACTTAATGCCCCCTCAGAAAGGCACATTTATGGCTTAACCACATAAAAATATCAATCACTATTTCAGCTTGGCAGAGTTAAACTGATATATTTTGCTGTATAGAATGACTTCAGCACCTGGAATACCATTCTGCTTATAAATTAGGTGATGCATTCAGCAACTGTTTTTAATTATTCTCCTTAATTAATCTTTCCAACCTAATCCAAAAAATGCCTTCCAGAGAAATGCTGAGAAACTCTGTGCTCAGTGAAAAAGTGTAAATTGCCTACTTCACAGAGAACATAAATGCACCTTTACAGATTCAGGTAAATCAGAGAAATCAGATGATATGGCAATATGCAGATATGGGGACACAAAAAGAAAAACAGATATCCTGAATATGGAGGATGAAACGGAACTTGTATCTTTACTCCAAACAGCAGCTACAAGATAATTATGTAGTCCTGATTTATTTATTACAGCTAAAAATCACAGTGTCACTTTTGAAAGCTACACTTAGTGGTTTGCTGCCTGCAGAGCATCCAAAGCTAGGCAGTCTTAAATGACTCATTTTAACAAAGGGTTTGGTTATTGTTCTAAACAATATTGGTCATTGGTTGGACTCTATGATCTTGGAGGTCTTTTCCAGTCTCAATGGATCTGTGATCCTCTTGGGTTCTGAGTTCACAGAGATCAGCATACAATATTTACATAAGTCAACTCTATTTGACATCTGCCAGATTTAAACACTACTAACAGCAAATACCCTTTCATCAGCATACTTAAATGACCACAGGATCCTTTGTACAATGCCATTGCTGGTTTGACACCACAGCTGAAGGTGTGATTCAAAACATATGCAATTTCAAAGTGAAATATACAAGCTTAACCTTCTGTTCTGAAAATAAAGATATAAAAACCTAGACAAAGCAAGTTTTCAATACCAGGAATATTCCAGTGTTTTTTTTCACTTTTACAATCCTGAGGGATAACACAACAAACTGACAAAATCTATAGCCTTGGAAATAAAAACACACAACTGTAGTGCAAAAAGGTGGCACATAAAAGTGTAGTAGTGTTCTCCTAACAGCAGCACAAATGCTACCATGAAATGAACTAGCAGTGTGTTTGCCCACTAGTAAATGAACTCGGAGTTAAGCAACACATTCGATGAAGAAATCAACCAGATATTATCAATAGGTAGCAGGCAGAAGTTAAAAAATTTGTAGAAGAGAAGACTGTGACTTGTATTACCTACCCCTCAAAGTGGGATCAGTCAGGCTGTGCAAGTGAGCAACAGCCACCTGCTTAGCAGCAACCCCTCAGTGCAACCAGGTGGCTGTTGTCTGGTTATTCATCCATTTTGGCATCACAGTAGAAATGTGCAGCACACAGCATGTGCTGCAGAATTCAGACTGAAAATGCAGATGAGCTCTGATGTTGATGCAAGTCCTGAGCTCTTTGTATAAAGGATACATATGCTTGGCACTTGGTATAATCAGGATTCTCAAAGGGGTTTCCTAACACACCCATTTTACCAAAGCAGATAAACACACAAGCATTAGAATAGCTGTTTGTAAATTTAATAATCCCATCAGTAAAAAAAGAAACCACATAAGCTGGTCTGTGGTGCAAAATCCAAGTTTGATTTATGAGGTTCACTTTATATAAAGTTTAAATAATTATACAGCAAGATACAACCCTTTCTCCTGCCTCTCCTCCCACAGCTATGTAGTACAATAGCTTACAGGGTAATTGGGTGTGAAGATTTTGCAGACAGCACTCATCATGCAGGTAAGTGAGCACACAGCATAAAAAGCAGCCCAAGAGAAAAAAATAAATTACTTTAGGTTAGTATTTCAATATTTTGCAATGGCCATATTGAACTATAATATCATTCCCATCCTAGGGGTACAAAGAAACCAATTTGAACAGTGGCTTTTTGTTACTCTCTTGAATAGCCTTTGGAAGCCAAATCACAGAAAACCAGGAAATTAATTTAAATAAGAATACGCATCGTTTTGGTGACTATATTATATCTGCACAAATAAAGACAATCTTTGTAGTGGACCACATTTTCTGGTTGATCCAAAGGAAGCTCTCTATTGAGAAAATGTAACTGTATCTGTTTAGCAGGAGTAAGATTTCAGTGACACCAGCTCTGGTAAGCAAGGCAGAGCTGAAGAGCAATTCACCTCTAAGTACCTGAAAGGGGTTACTAAACGTAGAAAAGCTTACTTAAGGGATATCTGTTAATTGTTTAGCAACGATTGGATAGTTATTCAAATAGGGGGAAGAGTGTTTATCTGCTTGTTTTCAGTATAAGAAAGATAGGGATTTTAGCTCATCTATGGGGGGGGCGGTGGGGGGGCAAGTGCTTCAGTTGTGAAATAGCACACTAGGATCAAAAATAAAAATAAACAACAAATAGACGGAGACGAGGGCTGCAGCTTGAAATACTTGACTGGTAATATCCAGCATGCCATTCCAGAGAGTCCCAGAGTGGTTTTTAAGCCTCTTGCCCATCCTCGTAAAGAAAGGCGGGTGGCAGGACTAATCAATATCTTGCAACCCAGCTGCGACCTGACAAATAAAGAAGTCAAGAAAAAAAATCCCATCGATGATCTGTGTAATTTAGCATTCGGAAGACGGCAACATCTGGGCTCAACTCCAGATGGGACGGAGCGGCCCCGCGCTCTCGGCTCGCCACAGCGCTGGTAATACACACACAACACACAAAGAAGGGCTCCGCGCTCCTCCCGCTCTTCTCCAGTATGAGCAACTCCGCGTTCAAATGCGACGTAAACACACGGAGAGCTGCCTGCTACGCCGGCAGGTCCGTACAACACTTCAGCTACACCCATGTCAGAGGGGGCTATTGTCCGGGACCAGCGGCCGGCGCTCACCGGGTGTTGGCGTAGGCGGTGCCAAGAAAAATAAAATCACTGCGAGTCTCTCCGATCACTCCGCAAGTCAAACCCGCGGACTTCAGAGCCCTACACTGGGCAGAGGGGAACAAACGAGCGAGGCAGCGCGGCTCCCACAAGCGACACTTTGTCTGGTTTCCAGTGAAGCAGCGACAAAACCCCCGACGCGCGAACAATGCCCGCGGCCCCGCTGTCGCTCCTTGCCGGGTCGCCGGCGGACACCGTCTCTCACCGACCCATCGCTGGGTCGCCGCTCCCAGTTGTGTTTTTAGGATGCTTTGTTCCCTGTAAAACGCCAACCTTTTCACCCAGCGCCGGCGGGGAGAACCGAGCGGCCGCCTCGGAGACTGGGGACCGGCCCCTGCCCCATCCCCTGGCAGCGGCGGGAGACGCCGAAGCCGCGGCTTGGGCATCGGCCGCCCTTTGTTGTGCCCCCGGGGAAGGGGCCGCTCCCCCGCGCCCTGGCGGGACCTCGGCTCCCATCGCAGCACTCACGCGCAGGGCGCTGCCTTCGCTCCAACGG
>VYXD01002358.1:406349-491709 GCA_013397195.1 Hylia prasina
GGGCGCAGCGGCGGCGGCGGCGGCATGGCCGCGTCCCGCGGGGCTGCGGGACCGCCGGCGCGGGCAGGTGAGTGCGCTGCGGGAGGCGTGCGGGTCTCACGCCGCGCTCCCCCGCTCCCCTCCGTTCCGCGATCCCGGCTTGGACGGTGGGACGGAGGTGGCGCAGCCATCCCTGGGATGGGGAGCGACGGACACGTGCGGGGAGCGCCAGGGCCCAGCGCGGTGGGGCTCGCTTGTCGCCCGTCGGGACGGGGTGCCGCGGCCAGCCCCGTACCCTCCTCCCGCTGGTTACGGGGACGTGAGTCGTTCTGGTCCTACTGATGCCACTCCTCCCATGTTTGGCGCACGGGACTGTGGGGACAGGCAGAGTTTCCAATAGAGGGTCGAGGTGGAGAGGGAGTTGATGCCGGCAGCGCGCCAGAGCGGTGGGACGTGAAGCTGATGGTCCGGGGGGTATTTTGGCTTCTCACATAAATCCGTTTGCCAACACACACGTACACAGAGATAATACAAAGCAGGCGGTGTGCAGCGAGGAGCACAAATGGACCGTGGGGACTGCAGGGATAAGCCAGATACCGTAAGCAGCAGGAACAGCCGGGTTTGTGTCCTTGTCGAGAAGTCTGTATGTTTGCACCTTTCTGGAAGAAGAGCTTAGCTAGAGCTCACCGTAGATAAACTGCACGAAATCCTCAGGCTATACAGGTCCTTTTAAGAGAAACGTTTTGAGGCAGGAGCGACAGCCTGGATTGTATCTTTCCATCCTGTGGAAAGGCACAGAGAAAAAAGGGACAAAACTGATGATAATGATGCTGCTTTGCAGGCCTTACCAGGTACAAGTTGTCTCTATAATAAGTATGTTTGGTTTTAGGAAAGTGTTCTCCAATTAAATCATTATTCTGAAGTGGTATCCAGAGATGTTATGGGTTTATTTGGTTTGATCCGAATGAAACAACCAGTTTAATGTTTTCACATTTAAGAGAAGAGAGTAGCTTTTAGTTCAGGTTGGCTTTTAACTTCTGCTGTCCAGTCATTAATAGTGAGAAGGACACAATGAAAGGAAGTCATGTGCAAGCAGGCAGTTTCAAACCTAGAGTTAGAGCGCTTTTATTCTGTGTTTGGGCCTTTGATAGTGAGTGGTCTTTTAAGTGACAGTTGTGTTGTTTGTCTAGTATGTGTCCTTATTCTATTCATAAAAGTAAGCTCAGTTTATGCTAGTAGTTAAAGCAGTACTCTTACCTTATTTCTGTGTTCATGTTAGCATGAACCTCATACATGACAAGCCAGACCCTTTTAGAGCATTTCCACACTGGTGTAGTTGCACCCGGAGGCAAAGCTGTGCTGTTTTAACTGTTGTAAAGAACATGTACCTGAGTCTGCGCAACTCTTCTGCGTATACATAGGTCGGTGGACTACTGGAGATGATGAGGTTACCCTGAGGTTTTTTCAGATAACTCTTGTAAACACACTGGCACCAGTTCAAAGAGAAAAAAAAAATTTTTGAGGAAAATGGAAATTCAGAGGCCTGTGCTGTTTTCCTTTTACTGAGCCGAAACACTCATTGAAATGACTACTGAACTTTCTCTGTCTTTGCTCCCAAACTTACTTTGCATCCCCCGGCAGATCATTTGGAGTCCCTATATGTAAAAATCACTGTTGAAAATCAAAATAATAGGTGTCAGGCTAAATTAACTTTTATGTTTGCCTGTAGACTTCCATGTACATCCAGGCACTGCATCTCCCCATAAGACAGGTCTGCCAGCATGCTGGCTGGGAGTCACAAAATTTTGCCTTGGCCTTGTAACTGCTGTCTCTCATGTTAACCATGACTGACTTCAGCATTAACATCTTCCCTTGGACAAAGGTAAGAGTGCCCAATAGCTCAAATAGCCTTTTCAAAATTACTTGTTTAGAACACCGTCACTTAGGGTCAAGAGATCTTCAGAGTATAAATCACATTGTCGGTGGGCAAAGAAATACCCCACTCTAATATTTATTATTTCTTTGCCTCTGAACAAAATCCTTATTCATTCAGAGGTTTAATTTTTACAAAACTATTCTCTCTAACAATATCTTGTACTTGCATGTGCACCTGAGGTGTGTCATTTACTTGGAGGCAGCATATAGGAAAATTAAATAGCATACTATTTGCTGATTCGATTTACAGGAAAGCCTGTGTTTTTATATTTTAATACAAAAGAATTACAGTGTTGCTTTCTAGTTAGTTCCTTCCAGCAGCCTTCACCAAGTGGTTTTTAATAAATATATCACTGTCCAGAGTACAGTATGTTCAGTCTGCAATAATTATACTACATATCAACACTTCTTACAGCATCTTTAAAATCCTTAGTATTTTTTCTGGAAGTGTGTCTTTCATTGTTTTATCAGCAGTCTGACAGTTATGATTTCCTGCTCAAGGTCTTCTTGTGCTCAAGTGCTTTTGAAAACATACTGCTGGGATGCAGTATGTCCAAGCACAACATGTTACTCTTGATTCCTTCCGTGTCTCTCTTGTACCCCATTTTTAAGATATTCAGTTTACTCTGGAAAACAAAAGTTTGACTGGTCTTGCACATGTCTACTTTTTTTTTGTTCTACTTAGAGGATACTCCAGTGACAGCTGGTTTGTTCCTGATAGTACAGCCATTGCTTCTGTTGCTCAACTCTTAAGTTTTGTTAAGGATGCTACTGGAGCTGCTCAACATAGTGGACTCTGGAATGCAGGGTTTTCTCTTTCCTGGTCACTGAAAGGCAGTCCCATGTACTCCCAGATCCAAAAGATTTCTCCATACAGGTTAATGGATGCATTCCTCTTTAGATTTGCAAGCACTCCCATGTTCACAGGCCCCTTTGTGTATCAGTGTGGATTCTTAAGTCTGAGTCCATTTCTGGACCTTGGGCCACTTAGCCAGCCACTGGCTCAGACAATAAGGGTGGGGAATGGACAAGTGTTTCTTAAATTACATCCCCAGGTTATCAGTAACTCCTGACAACTGCATTGTAGTGACATAGCCCTTCGCATTTGCTACTCCAAGCTGCATTAGAGGGTACAGTGCTGTGGGACACCCTAGGCAATGCTCATGCATCAGGGCAGCCCTGCTGAAGGACTGATTAGAGGGATTCCCCAGCAGCAACCCCTGCAGAAGGAAGGGAAACCTCTTATTCCCTTTTTGATTTCCTTTCCCTGGGAGACCCAGGCAGTAAGGGAAATGGCAACAGCAGCAATATATGTGACTGTGCCCTGCCTTCAAGCCAGTTCTCAAGATGTGGAGGGTAAAGGAGGGATGGTACTTTGGGTCCTATTTGGGGTGGCAAAGACTGATCAGGACTGAAGTGCACTAGTGAAAACACTGTAGGTACCCTCACTGTCTGATTCAGAAGGACAGATGCATTTGTGGATCCCTTGAACATTACCATGTCCTGTAAACCTCTCTGAATTCCGTGCTTGGGCTCCCTTAGCCTGCATGGAGGTTTCCTCCTTTTTGCTGGCAGCTTGGTATTGGCTGTCAAAATGGATACATGCACTGGCCCATGTCACACATGTACCCCACAGTCATGGATCCCTTAAATATTAGAATAATGTCCTAGTTTGTTGGCTGGACTTTGTCTCCAGGCACCCACTGTGCTCACAGCTAGACTCTGGGCTCCTTGCATCTTCCCAGACACAGGTCTTCTACTCACTGGCTACTACAGTGTGTACATTGCTACCAAATTACACGTAGATACACTGTGGTCCCTCTAGTTGCTGGTTCCTGGACCTGAAGACCTTGAGAGCTGCAGCATCTTCTGCAGTTGCTGGCACTTAGACTTTACAGCAGTATCACACATAGAACAGAGGGTGAATTACCCAAAAGGGTTAAGGATTTAGTAAGAAGAAGGAAAAGAGGTGCAGGGTTTGATCAGAGAAGCTTACCGATGTTTAGATACAACTTGCCCTTTTTATTCTTTCCTTCACTCCTCATCTCCATGGCCTGGTGCTTGCCACCCTGCCCCTTCCCTTTCTCTGTCCCCTCTGCTAAATTCCTCATAAAGTATACAAAATCCCACTTATCGCCTTCTGATCCCATCCACAAACACCCTCAAAAATACCATAGTACATATGATAATCACATTTCCCCTTTCATATGAGTGACAAAAGTTCATCCTGACCCTGTTCAAGTATGTGCGAGTAGTTCCTTTAATGTCATTAGTTCCCATATTGGCAGAGACAACTTACTGTCTCTGTTTTCACCTGCTCATTTATATTTGTGTTTAATTTACTGCTTTCCTTGTTATTTGTTGTTTCTTTTATACTGAACAGCCCTTAACCAAATAACTGGTGTACTAAATACCTTCCCGCCCCCTGCTTCCTTATACTACCACTCCTATTCAGATCAGACTGAGTGCTTTACCTCCCTTCTCTCTAAAATATCCACATACATGGTGGTGAATGGGGAGCTGCTGGCTGTTCATGTCTGTGGGTGAAAACTCCAGCAAGGTGACAGAGCAGCCATCACCCTGAGCACACAGCTGCCTCTTCTTGTCTCTTCATTCACGAGAGATCCTCAGACTTTAGCCTGATGAGCAACCCATGTGTATCTGCCCGTTTCTGATTCATGAGAGGCTGATATCCTCTTGGTACCCTTCCTTAAAAACCCCCACCAATTCCAAATGATCACACGTGTGGTTGCATCCTCAGTTGTTTTCCCACAGGGCACTTTCAAGCTTCCAGAATACTTCCAGTGATCTGTTCATCATGTTAAATCTTTGTGTGTAGTAGAGGATTTCAAGACCTGAGGCTTCCACCATACCACAGATCTGGGGCAAAGACAGAAGAGATTCCTTTTACTACTACACATTATAAGCTCTGTAAAGGATGCAGATTAATCATTGTGAACTGAACAATTAGCAATTACACCTGGAGGAGAGGTTCACTAATTAATTCTGGAAGTGCAACACAATTTATTTTAATATGATTACCAGAATGGCTCTCCTAAAGCAGTATTATTTAAAAACGTTTTAAGAGCCTTTTTTGTGATTTTTAATTAAAAATCCAATCTCAAAGTAATTTTAAACATTTACCTGATAAGCAAGTGGATCTTTTGGAGGACTGGAAATTATTAAATTATTGTTGTAAAATCGCCTTTTATGTGCTTCTCTGCTTGAAAATTAAAGAGGCAGAATCCTTTCATGTAACTGTTGCAGTAATATTTTAGTTTTTTTAGCCTTCACATCACATTTCTTCAATACCTTATGATGAGAGAATATACAAGTGAAACTAAATATTTCATTAAATATGTCATAATGGCTTAATAAAATAAGTGATGGATTGTATTGGTTGGTAGTAGAGATCTGAAGTGCCCGTGATTCCTGCCATAATTTTGCAAATAATTGGGTTGCAAATGTGCAGTGTATTTTATCTGAAGACAAGGGGCACTGCCACACCTCAGCATGAATGAGTAATTTCTGTTAGCACAAGGCATAGGACATGTGGTATTTCCCAAAAATACCCAATAAAGACTTGCTATTTGGTTTTCTCTGAATTCAGAAAACTTTCATAGCTTAAAAGCAAAGATGGATGGCCTTTATCTTTGTATTTCATTCTAGTAGTCTGAGCCAATTCTTGCCTGCTCATTAGTGAGTAAAGGCTTTGATGCATGAGCAAACTACCTAGTATCAGCTCCTCTATACTCTAACCAGAGCCATTTAGAAGTGAGCTGTTTCAGACTGCCTGGTGAGCATGTACACTGCTTAAACATGGTAACTTGTTTGCATGTTAAAGTCTTCAAGTTGTTTGAAACCTCTGCTCAATCTTTCTGTTACCTGCAGTGGAGCAAGAGTGAGTGGTGTTTGATCAAGACCTTTAAACTGTTTCTGTATAGGTAAAAATCTGATATTTAGCCAAAAAAAGCTTTCTCATCACTTGAACAAATAATAGATGTGGTCATGCTTTATATAGATGTAGAGGTATAGGCTAGAGAGGTACTTAAAGTGTTTTGAATGTTCTGAGTGTAACACAGATGCCAGGATAATTTGTTACGACTGTTGAAACACCTTATTCACTGCTTTGTTTTTACTGGGGAGTACTGGTTGCCTGGAAGAGCACCAAAGTTGTAGATTCTTGCCAGCAATGATGACTGCCACTGGGTGTGCCTGTCATATAAGCCGCTCTTAGAGTTCACCCCTTGAGGCTTTAGCCAGCTTTCTTGGTGAAGGAATGTGGGGTTTAAACTAGCCTATGGTTGTGTATACAAGCAGCGGGAAAGGAATAAAAAAACTTAAGTATTATGAAATTACAAGCGTTAAGTATTTTGACTTCAGCGTAAGTTAAATTTGTCTATCCAAACAGCCTTCATAACCTTTCCCAGTCCTGTGTGCTTTCTTTCACCATGTCCTGTCTTGAAACCCTTGCTAGAACTCTGCAACTCTGTGTGACCATTTATATCCTAAAATTGCGGTTGTTCCCAGTCTCTCTCTGAGGTTTTTGCTTCACATTCTCCTCCACAAACTCCCAGCAGGCTGAAACCAGGAGAAAAGGCTGAAAGCATTTGAATGTCTTTCTGTGGGCTTTTTAAAGTAGCTTTAAATATTGCATCAATAAAAGCCTCACACAATGCAGGAAAGTACATGACATTCAAGAAGCAGGAGGAAAAAAATGTGGTGAGTTTTGTACAACTTTAAAGCAGGTCTGTGCCTCTAAAGAGCTGGGCACATCATCCTGACCAGTGTCTCACTGAAATCAGGGAAATGTGTTTGTAAAAGTCTAGGCTCTTTGCAGAGTTGTCTACAGTATTTAATTACAGTCATTTGAATGGGAAAAGACTGGTGTTCAATGACCTGATAATTGTTGTATTAAATAATGTATTAGTCAGGACCACTAAAACCACATAACCAGACTGAAATTGTGCTGTGGCATCCCTGCCTATGGCTGGGGGCAGGTTGGAACTAGGTGCTCTTTTAGGTCCCCTCCAACCCAAACCATAGCAGTACATATTAACTTTTAATGTTTCCATAGGAAATGGTGTAGCTGCAATAGTCCAGTCATTGATCCCAAGACCTGATTTTCCAGCAGGGGTTTCCATGATCACTGCTTGTTTGCCATTCTGTCCTAATATTCTGCTATAGTAGACCTTTAAGTTAGAAATTGTAGCAGGTGTTTTGTCTGTAGCTTCAGTGGTCCATAGACACTTGTCTGTATCTTCTACTATTTTTCTTTAAACTTCCCTTTTGATGTTTTTGCCTTTCGTTTTCGCTGGACCATGTCTGCCAATTGGTCTTTTTTAAAAAAATTCTGTGTATTTTTCTCTGATTTTTATGACTCACAGGCAGTGGCCAGTGTGAAATGGCCCAGTTGTTTCTGTTTGATTCTTGCTCGTTGAGATGTCATCCTCCCCTTTGTCTTTGGAAACTCTGTACCCAAGGAGTAGCTACTTGCCCTGTGTAGTTGCAGCAGGTTAAACACCTTCTCTTTATCCCTCTGGTATAAAAGCTCTATAACTTGATACACCATCTGTTTCAACCTTTCAATGAACTTTTGTGCTGTGTTGTGGCTCTGTTCACATGAACAAATAATAAGGCACAGTAGATAAACTTGCCACAGTCCCTGCAACCGTAGTGCCCGCCATTTCTGCTTTGGATTACATGAAGTGAGTGTTCCCACACCAAACAGCCCCTTGGTTTGGACCCAGGCATTTCTGTTAAGGCTTGGGGTGCATTTTTCATATATCTGGGCTCCAAACAAATCCTGTTCACATGCTCTGAAACTGATCTCTAAACCCAGCCAATGCACAAAGCAGCTGGAGAGTGTGATGGGGCACTGCAAGACTCCTGTGTGGGTCAGAGCTGTGCTGAGATGCAGGAGGACAGACAGGGCTGCTGGGCAGCATAGGGAAGCTTGGCACGGCACCCTCCCATCCAGAACCTCATGCCAAGTTTGTGGCACGTGCCCCAGGGTAGGCCTGTGAGTCCCATGGTGGCAGTGCACAAGGCTCACAGTATGAAACCAGCAGTGGTTGTGAAACAAACGTGTACAGTGCTAAGTGATACTGCTGTCAGAGGAGCATCTCGCCCGCATTTGTCTTGACCAGTGGGCCAGCACTGAATTTTATTATGACTCCATAATGCAGGAATAAATGAGGTAGGGCTTTTTCTCTAAAGACCGGTTTGTAAAAAAAACCATCCTGTTGGAGGTTTATAATTTGATTTTGTCTTATATGGAATGAAAACATGCAGTCTGCGTTATTACTGTACTAATTTAATGTTCAGCCTGCATGTATTTATACAGTTAGCAAAATGTTGCCTGAAAAACATAAACAAGTTGTATCACTAATTCAAACATTCTGTTTCTTGATGAAGTTAATTGATGAAGTTAATTTCAATTATTGTATCATCCATGTCCACGAGCTACATTAGCAATATTGGTTAGCAAGCATACTTAGGAAGTCAAGATCTGTGTTATATGTTTAATGAATGCATGGAGGACAGTATAACAAAAATATTTATTTCAAACTCTGGTACAATGTCAGAATGTGCTTACAGAAATTTTACTTGGCCTGCTGCGAGATGTCCCTGGGATCTATAAGACATAATTATCTGAGCCCTGACCTAAAAATACTTTCTGCTCAAAACAATTTTCAAAAATATATGTGTAAAGAGTATAAATAGTGGATTATTTGAAGTACAGTGAAAGCTTTGTTTTCCTGAATCATGATATCAGTTAGGCTGGTTCACATCACTGCACACTATAATGAACTTTCCTTTTGAGCCACTGTTTTTTCCAGTCTGAATACCATTTTATGGAGGTTTGATTCTAAAAGTGGAAACAACTTATTTTGCTATTCTCCATCTGGAAAAGCTCCAGTTCACTGAGAAAGCAGCAACAGGCACAGAGATTCTAACATCACAGGACCTCTTCCTCATACGGATTCTTCAACAAGTACAACATACACTTAATTCAGCCTTGAAGGCTCTCTGTGTGTCAGGAAGCTCAGTCAGAATATCTGAGAGAGATTTCAGCCTTTTCTGTCAGTATGACACCCACACGCACAAGCATGCCAGAAACGAGACCTCTCAGGATGCATTTAGAGGTTGCTTCTAGGTTATGTGAGTCTGAAAAAATTAAAGTGATATTTAAAATAAAAGTTGCACACTATTTGTAGTTGTTTTTTTCACATAATTGCCTTTTTCAGGAAAAGTTGTAAACCCTGCAATGCAAACATTTTAGTTGGGAGCATGGTAGAAATTCCCATCATAATGATGTGGGGGTGTCCTACAGGAACTGCTAAAGCAGGCTTTATGTTTTTAAGGCAAATCACACAGCCTTTCCTTTAGTTACAGAGTGTAAAGCAATTGTTTAAAAAGACCACAAGGCAATTCTTTTAACATCAAAAGGATAAACGTGCTTGGAAATTGAATCCTGTTAGAGGAAAAGAACATGTAACAAGAAAAAGAAAATCTGTAATAAAGCATTATTGATCAGTACTAAATGAGCATGATAAAAAGTAGAGAGTAAAGTAATTAACCTGCTTTACATAGCAATGCTGGCATGGAAGTTACTAGGCTCAGTACAGTATTTGTTGAAGGCACTGCAAAGATATATTGTAGCAATGAAGTATTACTATCATATTAAACACATTATTAAGACCCCTCCTTTCTGAGAGACCTAAGGCCACAGACACAGTAAATGTAAAGTAAGACATGCCTTTTTCCAGCTTGCTGCTTTTGCAGAGGGTTAAGCAGAACAGTGGCAGTGGTAAACATACACAAATACATTTGCATATACATTTTTTTTTACTTGTGATGCCTTCCAGTATGTATTTTTAAATGTTTTTAAATGATGGTCTAGATCACCTTAACACAAAATTATACTTTTTTTTTCTTCTTTTTTTTTTTTTTTTCTCCAGGACTGTTCATACTACAAAAATAGCAGAAATTTAGTCTTCATACCTTAAATTTCAGCAGCATTGTTTATGCTTTATTATGATGTCTTTGCTATACCTTTGTACTAAATAGCAAGTTTAACAGAAAAAAAACTGCTAATTTTTGTTAGATAGATTTGGGTGGTAAGTACAAAAGCAGAACCTGGATGGTCACTTTTGTCCTTCCATTTCAAATTCTTCTATTGGATATTTTCTTCCTCTTCTTTGTAACTCAACATTCTGGGTTTCAGTCTACATAATTGCTTTGTTAGTCTTTCCAGATGATAGTCTAGGTTTTAGTCATTGCTTCTAATCCCTTATTTTAGTACAGAATATGGATCTCAGCTCTCCATGTCTACTAAGTCATGTGATCACAGTAAACAAAGAAAAGTAAACAGAAATTTTGTTTAACAATAGTCATAAGAAATTAGAGAAGCTCTAAAAAGTACAACAAAAACTATGCAATATATAATTCTGAAGTTGATAAATTTTGTTTCATATTTGTGACCAAAATATGAAACCCTGAATTTAGTTACACTAATGTAAGTCTGTGTCATTTACCCAGGAATGAGGCATTATATGGCTCTGAGCTTGCAATAGAACCTGCTGTAGTGTGTTAAATATTTATAAATTGCATATTAACATCAGTACTTAAATATTGTTATGAATACTTATTAGGGTCACTTTCATTAGTGTGTGTGTGGGCACGTGTGTCCCTCTGTGTGAGAACAGTAGGTTTGCTCTGGTCTTTACAGATGTGGGGGTTTGTCTGGGCTCCAGCAGAAAGACAAGCAGTGGCATGTATCTGCTGCTGAACTGGGCAATAATGTAGTCTATTATTTAAACATGATCTTATTGGCAAGCACATTGGTTTTGTTTTATTAAAATTCCAACACTTCACATTTTTATTAATCACTTTTCCAGTCGTATTCAGTTGTGTTCTGATGCCTGTCCTGTGGTACCCATAGCAACACTTGTTAATGCTAATGAAACTGCACCATCCTAAGCTCCCCGACAGAGCAGCCCTGTTAAATATGGCTATTAAGCACAGTTGTATTTCTGTTAGTTCCAGCTCCCAGCAGACACCTGCTCTATAGAAACTCTGTTCTCAGTTCTTAGGATTCCATAACTTACAGCTTTTCTTAAAGCTGTCATTTAACTGGAATAAAATTCTCGTATTCCTAGACAGCAAATGCTACCGAATATGTACAGTTTCTGTAAACCTGACAAGCTTTAGCTGTAGGATTAAGTGTTCTTTTGAAGTGCTCATTTGCATTCAATGAGAAACAGGCAGGGCTGAGACTGATTGATCTTGGGGGAAGCTACAGGATGTGTTATCCCCTAGAGCACATGGACATTTTAACTAAATATCATTCAGTGTGTTAACAAGCAGAAGTAATAGCTAAATAATTCCTCATGAACTCAGACTTAATTCAACTTAATAGAAGTACTTGAGGGCTTTAATATATTGAGGTAGGAGAAGATTATGTACATTGATTCTTCTTTCACTAGGAAACATATTTGCATGTAGTATTGGTGAGGACCATGACAGGGTGTTTTATTTTCATTATTCTGAGTTTTGGCTTTGGATACTGTTTATTTGGCAAGTCATTAGTCATCCATCTTTTGTACTCTGGAAAACAAAGGAAAAATCCTGTAATCAGTGTGAAATTGCTTCCAAGAATATGACCACAAATTAGGGAATGCTGCTGTGCCAACAAATAGATGCTGCAGTGCCAAGGCTGCAAACTGGGGAAGCTGTCATGTATGTATTTTCAGTGTCAGGCTGATCCTTCTCAATACTCTTTTATCATCTCAAAAACAATTGATTCCAAGACAAAGCTTCAAAACTGCGTATTTCCTAAAGAGTTTTAAATGCAGCACTCTGCTGTGCAGAATTACCTATAGGAGTACAAGTTGGTTCCCCAGTGTACTCTCTGTAGGGGTTTGGTCATTTTGGCTACTAAATGGTTTTGCCATGTAATCGATGAGAACTTGGGGGAGGGTGCTCAGCCTTTTTGTTTTCCATTAGGCATCTGCTGGGCTGCTAGTGTGGAGTGCCAGGTTTGCTAGGTGTCTTTTGTTTTCTTTCTTCCCTTTGTTCTTTGCATGTCTAAAAGCCCATCTTTTGCTCATTATTAGGACTCCTGTATTCACCACTATGTCTTTGTTGTGTTCATTTTTGTTTTAAGATCATTTCAAGTTCTTGTGCTAATCTCATCATATTAACCAGCTGTATTAATGAGATAATGAACCAGATTTGTTGGCAATGAATTGATCCACTCAACTATTGGATTTAATTAGAAAGACACTTAACATTCCAGCAGATGTTCTTATTTAGTTTCATTATACTTGTGTTACCAACAGTGGGATATTTGCATTGTAAAGTCAGCCTAAGGCTTTGTTGCTGTGCCTTAGACAACAAAAAATAGCAGACACCCATAAATGTGTCTTAAGCAAATTTGTATTAATTGCTTTTTCATAATTTCAATTTTCAGGCTTTGCAATGCCTTGAGTTTTCAAAGTATTCTTCATTTAATAATAAATCAATTAATCTGTTTTAAAATAGCTCAATTTCTTCTTCCCTAGTTTAAAACCCTTGTCTTTGGACTTACCTCCTTTTCCTCTGATCTTGTGACTCTCATTCCTTCTTATCTAGTGGAAAAGCTTCAGAAAGAAGGATGTGAGTGCCCTTGTCCTCAGCATTCCCTGCAGACTAATTTCTGGAGTTCCTCCCTCAGCTTGCTGTTTGCCTGCCGGAAGAGTCTGCTGCTCCCTGGGCTCTGGCGCTCGAAGCACAGCTGCAGGTTGCACCTCTGGGCCAAGCTGTGCGAGTGAAGAGTTCTAACAGTGAAGTTACTTCATTTATCTGAACCCACATACCTCTGTTTTCTAGTTAGAGCAGATAGTTCAGATGTGCAACCACGTAGAACTGAGCACGTGAGCTCCACACTGCATTTAGTGTGTTAGGTGTGCCCATGCTGACAACAGTGGATGCTGCGAACTGAAACCAGTGCTGATTGTCCTTGTTAGAATGCAGTGATAAAATCTTAGTGGCTTCTTTTCCTTTGTGTGTAATGCCTTTGAAGAAACCTTGCACACTGCCTTGAAAACCTTGAAAACTTGCCTGCCGGCTTATGCTAAAATTGTATGAGACAGCTGAGGCTGTAAAGCTGAGAAGAGAGGAGGAAGCTGAGAGGAAGGTTCTGTTTCACCTTACTGCTTCTCATCATGCACTTCTTAATTAGCTCTTGCCCTTGGTGGACTCTTGCGTGAGCATTTTCAACATTCTTGAGCAAAAAGAAAGGAAGGAATGGTTCTTACTGGTAAAGAGTTGGATTGACTCATCAAAGGATTTGGCAAGCCTAGGAGCCCGTACAAACAGAAGGGCAGTGGTAGATGGTTAGGAATGGTGGGATAAGGTGGAGAAACACAGGATAGTGAGACATCCCTGTGCTTCTTGGTGGCAGCAAGCAGGTACACCAGCTAAACCATCTCTGGGGACCTTGCCTTTCAAAACTCCCATTCAAATGCCAAATCTTTCCTTCCTTTTCTTTCTGATAATAATTTCTGTTCTATTGGCCGTAAAATTGCCTGGCATATTGCTTTGTGATAATTGCATGTGTGATTGTGCAGGTGGAGCACATTGCCTGTTCTGCTGTGGTCTGTGTTATAACTGTGTGGGTGTAATGTTTACTTAATTGTGCAAACGAGCATTGGTTTGGAGCTTAGAATAATTGTATTTAAAAGTGAAAATGTTCCAGTAAGGAAAATGAATCCATTTTCATCTTGTTGCTTCGCTGTGAAGATTAACTAGTCTGTATTATAACAATTCTTAAAATAAAGCCATATAATTTCTATAAAAGGCAGCCTTTTTTTATTTACTTTTTTTTCCCACTGTTGTGATGGTGTGTACAGTCCCTGCGCAGGGATCAGAAATCCATTGTATTGGGTGCTTTATCCATTATCCTGTGGGTGCATATAATAAAAACAGTGCTTATTCTAGTTTTGAAACTAAATTGTTTTCTATACCATCTCATTCTCAAATATCTTCAAAGTATTTATTTTTCAAAGAATGTATTCCTTCTGTTCTCTTCTTTCTACTAATCTACACTTTTTAGCTCTGAATTAGCTGTTAATGACCATAGTTTTATCTGTCCTGGTAAAGGCTGAACAACATGGTGTCAGCTGTGATTGAGAAAGGTATTTTCTTATTTCCTAAGTTCAGAGGGCTTTCTCTGATATCTTTGGGATATCTCTTGGCGTAACAGTAATGCTGTTTTTCTGTTGGGTAAAGAAGAAAAAACTCACAGGCAACAACATGATTCATCCAAAACTTAATGGATGGGTTTTATAGGGCTCTCCTCTCATAGGGAGTCTCATAAGTCCTGTGCTGTTCATCACAGACACAATGGGAAGGGAGATATATTTTGCTGTTAATACACCTTTTTTTTTCCCTAAGTGGTAAGCAGAAGGGCCAGCTGAAGCATTGCAGGAAATTTCATGTTATTTGAGCAAATTGTAGCCAGTAAAGTGCTATTCAGTGTTAACAAATGCAGAGCAACACACAGGAGTAAACACGAAAAGAATATGACCACTGTCTTGTGCATTAACACCTGATTCACAACTTAGGAGACTTTGGATCGTTGAAAATAATTCAGTGGTTAATTCAACGATCATCAAAGCAAGCAAAATACCAGATATAAAAAGTAAATAGAGGAGAGATTGAAAAAGAAGAAACCTGTGCTGATTTAGGAACATATTTTCTTCCACTCTTGGACATTTTCATGCTACCTCTTACCACAGTACATGAAGGGTCGAGTAGAACTAGCCTGGGGTTGAACCAGGACATCAAGGAATAAAAGACCATTACAAAAACATGAAAAGTTGATGCAAGTTTTTGCAGGTGTTGAAAGACTGACAATTTCAAATAGTGCAGGAACAAGTCAATGTAGAGAAAAAAATAAAAGCTGCTTAACTGAGGAGCTCACGTAGCCTTTGACTTAAACTCTCCATGCTCAGGCTTCTGGAAGACTATGCTATTTTATTCTATTTGTGTGATCACTGTTTGTTTGCCCTGTTTTTGTACCATTCCTAGGTAATTGCTTCTCACCCTTGTCAGCCAGAGCACATGCACTAGAGGGATGTTTAATCTGTCCCTGTGAAGTTATTCTTGTTGCAGTGGATTCTAAGAGAAAAGCTTGCTACTTTTCCCTCATTTTCAAGTGTCTTTGCATGTACGAGTCTTGGAGTCTGAGAATGCATCTGAGAGTTTTTATTTCCCTGTTAGCCCTGAGCTGTCCTATAGTTACCAGCTTTATTCAGTACCTGTAGCCACTGTGCTCCAAATATAGAAACAAAATTAGCTACTTTTGCAGAGATTTCAATATTATGTTTAGATTTATTTGTACTGTTTCAAGGTTTGTGCTACATTAGTCCAGTAAGTGCTGCACTAAGGGCTGTGCATTTGTTCAGTTCTGTACATTTATTCTCTTGTTGAGTGTTTTCTGTAGCAGATGAGTAAAAAGATGTTTACATGGATTCCTTTTTCCTTTGCCTCTTCTTGTGAGTGCCTTCGAAAGAAATTACGTAAGCTTCTGCATTTGCCAAACTGATCTGGTAGCCTAAAGTTATTCTCTTTTAGTATTAGCTACTCTGAGCAGCAAAAAAACCCTTCACCCCAGTTTATTCCTTTCAGCAGCTGATGACTACAGTTAAAGACTTAGCGGTTCTGTTTTTCCAGCCCAAGAGGTTGCTATTCACAAGTACCCTTCCTAAATAAATGTATCACCTCCTTGTCTAACTTCAGTACCAGTTTCTGCTCTACACACCTCTCTGTTGAAAGGTGATTTCTTGAGGCAGATAGGTGGTTCTTTATTTGGATTTCTAAAGGTTTAAATAGATCATTGCGAGAGACCTATACCAAAAATTAACAAAAGGCAATGTTGCTGCTTACTGGGTACAGCTGAACTGGTTGGCAGAGTATCTTCTTAGTTCACTCGGCATCAGCAATTGCAAAGGAAATTAAGATATACTTTTCTCAGTAAACATGGTTTAATGCTTCTTCAGGCAACAGAACTGACTGTAAGAATGGATAGAGCTGGACTCTTGCAGGTACCATCAGTTCTGCTTGGGAGATTTGACCCTTTCATGAGCACATAGTGTAGCCACTGCTGTTCTTAAAATAGGACAAAATGGAACAATTTCTGCAACGCCAGTTTAATAAAGAAATTTCTGAGGGAAGGGAATGGGCTGAAGTGTAGATAAAATTACAAGAAGTGTTGGATGGTGCACAGCAGCTGCATTGCTCCAGGTAATACTGTGCTCTGTGTGCTGCCATCTTTCCATAGGGCTTAGTTTTATGGGATAAATTGAATTCAGTGTAATCCAGCCATCAGTCTTCAGTCAAATCCGTGCCTTTCCAGGAAGTTCTGTTTTTCAGAAGTCCTAAGCAGAAGCCTCAAGAGCTGTACAGGGTGGTTCCAGGAGCAGCACAGAGCTGATGAAGCTGCATTTCCTATGGTTTTGTACCCTTTACCACCCATGGCTTCCAGTAGCTCCAGCTTTGGAGCCCTGCGTGTCCATGCCGGCGGGACAGACCCTGCCAGGGAGTGCTGGAGGACAAAGTCTCATTCCCCTCTCCATGCCTCTTCTTCTGCCTGAACACAGATTTGTCACAGAACTTACAGGGGCTTCCCAGGTCTGTTTCTGAATGGGATTCTCCAGCCCTTCTTTGATTATTTCAGAGTCGTGGTAGAAGGCGTGGTAGAGCACTGACACATTAACATATTCTCCTAGGAGAAAAGGTAAATTACTGTGATTTCTTAAATTATTTTTCAGATTTTCCATGTGAGCAAGTTACCAGACTGTCAGATTTAGTATACTTGCCAATGTATAACATATATATGTGACTTTTGTAGGGTTAAAGTTGCTTCTTCTATCTGGTAAATATTAATTAAGGCTCCTTTAACTATGCATATTTTAAAATTCATGTGTGACAAAATAACAGACTTGAGAGAAGGCCTTTCTCTTAATTATTCTGATATCTTTGGAAACTGATGCCCAGGAGGTTCCCTCAGAATATCATGAAGTGGTTTTGCACTGTGAGGGTGTCTGAGCACTGGCACAGGTTGCCCAGGGAGGTTGTGGAGTCAAAGCCATTTGCATATGGTCCGGGGCAACCAGCCCTAGGTGGTCCAGATGGCCTCCAGAGCTCCCTTCCAATCTCATCCATTCCATCATTCTGGGAAATTTCATTTTCCTACAGAGGTGTTCATGTCACTGCAGGAATCTCTAGAGACAGTTTATTCTCCTGCTGCACAAGCTAACTTCATAATACAGGAGTCCAGAACACCCATATTTTCAGTTTTTGACTTCAAGAGAGCAAGAACATGGGGAGCTTTTTTCTGTTTACTTTTTGCTATCCAAAATTGACATAGCTAAAATTGAAGATACATGTTGACATTTGCTTCCAAGAGAAATCCTAACCTAAGACTGAGGTATGATTAATTGGGAAAATGAGCACCACAGTTTACTTTTGGACAGCTGGAATTTGGTTAGGCTAATCGGGCCAACTGTTGAACCCTCTTGGTCAGCGCTTCTTAATGAATTACACTAATTTATGCCAATGGAAGAGCTTATGAATTTAGACCAATGTTGTTTAAATAGGGAACACACACGTATAACCCCAGGACAGCATGGGGCAGTAACTCACCTCTGTGTGGTGTCACTGGAGGAACCTGTGTCTGACTGGTACAGTGTGGTACAAACATGGGCCATTGGCCTTTCCACATGGAGCATGGCTGCCCCTTCCTCAACATCTGTACAGTTAGATACAGTGTTCCAGTGGGCATGAGCATCCATGTGGCAGTAATCTTTATCAAGGATAGTCTTTTGTCATAGAACAGTAAATTAGATGTTAATGGGAAAAAAGAAGGCAAGACAAATGCATATCTTCAGGAGTCAGTCAGAAAATTGTAGAAGTATTCCACAATAAATAAAAGTATAATTAGGAAAATTAACATGGAAAGCAGTTTGTGCTATACAGTCGAAATCCTTCCTGATACTCTGAGCAACGTGGCTCAGGGAGCCACAAAGAATAGCTTCTGCATATCAACAGAGAGAAGAAGAGAAGTAGGTTTCCCATCATAAAATTTCTTTAATAGTAAGCAGAGCACTTGGGTGTGAGTGACTTGGTGTCAGCTGGGAGTTTCATTTGAGACAGACAGAAGAGAACTGTCCCACTGTCCTTTCTGGAATCAATGCAGTCAACCTGCTTACAAGCATCTATCTCCTCAAGTGATCCATGCAACAAAACCGAGACTCAAACAGGTTTTACATATGCTACCTAAAAGTACTCCAAGAGCTGTACATTTATTTACTTGGTCAAAATTAATCGTTATTATTTTTATTTATTTTAGATACCGAATGTATTTTGGAGCCTCTGTGCCTGCCAGAAAGTCCAAGTGGTGTTGATGCAGTAGAAAGTTCTCCCTATGTGCCTTGTATTTTCTGCAAAGAATGCTATGTCGTAGCAGAACAAAACCAGCTCCTGAAGCACATGATTATTGAACACAAGCTCGTCATAGCAGATGTGAAACTGGTTGCAGATTTTAGAAGGTAAGCGTTAAATCATTTAAAATGACTGTGTATGTGTGCAGATGTTATTGAAAACTTTGGAAAAGTAGAGCAATTTGCTGCTAGACTGTAAGGTTGTTCTCCTATTTTCTTCCCTCTCCCTAGTGCCTGGATGTTGCAGGGACTCAGGAACTCAGTTTTAGAATACATGACAATTCCTCTGTTTGACATTTTTTTACATGTCCAAGAATCTTCTCAGGTCCTATCACTAATCAACAAGTTGTGTGCAAACTAGAAAGGTGCTTTTTAGCAAAGCCCATTCCAGACAATCAGCTCTCCTAATCTGGGGTTTTCTTTGTGAAGGGCAAGACTATTTCTACCCCTGTACAATGTCCTAAAGCTGTGTATTGTACACAGAAGCTTCTCAATACAGGATCTCTCACATTCTGAGATGAAACTTGTTTGTGCTGCTTTAAGGACAGTATTCCCCCATCAAAATTCCATTTAATCCTTAACTATGTTTTACAGTACTGTGATCTACATACAACTGTAGATCACAGTTGTGATCTACAGCTGTGTCATTGATCATCTCACCAGGGTCACATTTGACTTTCTCTCTCTTAACTTCCTCCAGTCGCTGGGCATGGCTCCAGCTGGCCTGTAACTTCAGAGACAAGGTACTTGCTTGGCATTTTGCTTTCCACAGTACTGTATGGGCCTGGAGGAAGGCTAGGCAGTACCTGCCAGTCTGTAGATAGTTCTGCTGTAGTATTCAAGTGTTAGACTGATAATTCCTCACCTCAAATGATTTTTCTAGTAGGTCTTCTGTTACTAGTTACTCATCAAAGACCTCATGTCTATCAAGACTCAAAAAAAAAGGAAATAATACAATATAATTTAGGAAGAGAAATGTAAGCCGTATAAATCCTTAATCAAATGTATGAGCTTAACATTGCTTAAAATTGAAAACTGATGGTAGTTGTTTGCTTTTCTGCTGAAGGAAGGCAGAAGGAGAATGTACTGTTCTTTGGAGATAATACCAGTATCTTCGAGTAAGTAAAGGAATCAGAGCTGCTCAGTCATGGACCACCAGTCTAAGCATGCTTGGGGGAATTATTTTGCGTTAATAGAAATGTATTTTAAAATCACCCCTTCAAAAAGTGCCCGTTTAGATTATTTTTGCTGCTAATGCAATTGGAAGGTAGCCAAATCTTGCAGAACGTGGCCCCAGGATGTGAAACGATGGACTAGCTGCTCTAAAGAGTGCTTTCTCTGATTTGCTGTATTAGTAAAATAGTCTAATACTATGCACAAAAAATAAAGTATATTCTGAAGTGTTGAGCTGAGGTGTGGAAAATATGGGGATCAACTCCATAAAGGTAGTATTATTTTTATACTTAGCAATGAGTTACAGCCAGTCTTAGGAACACATTTCTTGACAGGACTGCAGGAAGTGGATAATCCAGAAAAGACCAATACGAATGGAGAAATTTTTTCTTTTCTTTTTAACTTTGAAGAATAAAGATAAGTTGGCATAAGGGCAGAGGGAAGAGATAAGGGGAATAAGCTTGTGCTTCATGACTCAACATGATCACTTGTCCTGTCTCCCTGGAAGTATCACAAGGCATTGGCTTTATCTGGTCATTGACTATTTGGGTTAAGTCTTATGATATGAAATTCCTTAACTGTAATTTCCGTGACACAGCTATGGGTGGGCGAGTTTGTACCCGTGTTCATTTCTCTCAGTGCAAGGGACAGACATTTTTTAAATGAGCTCTTGAAATCTCTCCATTGGCACATTTGTGTCCTAAAAGCTCAAGGATGACTGAGTCTGGAAGACCTGTTTAGCAGCTCTTTCCATGTGCATTGCAGACAGTGGGGTAGGCAGGGGGAGGACTAAAGACTCACCTCTCACTTCCTGACATCTGATGATGCTGCTGGATGAGCCTGAGCCACATGTGCTTGGCTTCACTGTGCTCAGCTGTCTGCTGCACCACAGGTTAGTCCTCTCCGTGTCAGAGCTAGCAGGAAGAAAGGTGTGCTGATTCCTTGGCTGCTGCAGTGGAAGTCCTCAAATATATTAGGTGAGATGGTAGAGGCAATGTGAGCCACTATGGGATGTGATAGCTGTGGCAAGTAAACTTACAGATTGCACAAGTATTAAAAGCTGCAGCTGTTTAAAAATGCTCTCATAATAATGATATATGATTTTTTATGATTTTTTATTATTTTATATTATTTTATATTATTTAATATAATTTTTATTATTATTTTCCTAATCTGGTGGCACATAATAAGAAGCAACCATTGAATAGCCTTTATCTTACCAATTCTCACATGATTTATATCATACATGAGTACAAATTTAAGCAAGCACTTAAGCATTTTCAGGTTTTTTTATAGTAAAATTCTGAATAATTAGCACAAGGATGGCTTGGTTCCCTTCATCATATAAATGAAGTAATGATTTCTTCTTGGTTAGACAGTAGCTTCCTAGTTCAGTGGAAATCTAATCTCAGTTGTGTTCTGTTGATGCAGCTGTAATACCAACAAAGATAATACAGAATGTTTTTAAACAACTGTAGTTGATGGGTTAAACTTTCAAGATGTGTTTAGGTCTTTTCTTATTCTGTCTGCTGTCTTACCCCCAGGTGTTCAGGGACTTCATTTTTCTGTCTTTCTTGTTGTCTGCCAGGCTACAGCTTTCACTGTAACTCCACAGGAGACCTGCCAAAACCTCACTTTTGTCAAGTTGGTGTTTTTACTGAGTTTCAGCTTCCTGACTGCATCTTGCAGAACACAGAGCACAATATTTTGGGAATTTGAGAATGCTCTGTAATATGTCTTTTCAGTAAAGATGCATCTGAGTGGCACTTCTGTCTGAAAATGTGAATTGGTCACAGTGTTTATGCAAAGCTTGGTGCAAATCTGCTTATTGAGTTCTTCACTTTGACAGCATGGTTAAACCCAGTTTAAGTGAAACTGAATTAATTTTATAAAATTGAAAACTAATATGAAGGAAGGAAAAAAAAGACACAGGAGTTAATAAAAGAAACAAAAACACTCAAGAATTTTGAGCATGAAAAAAACAAGAGCTAATCAATTTTTTATTAAAAGTTTTTTGGTGTTTCCTTTGTCACTGATCATCTCCCCCTTATTTTTAAAGCTACATCTTGTACTGGAAGAGGAGGTTTGCAGAGCAGCCTATCACAGACTTTTGTAGTGTGATAAGAACAAATTCAAAAGCTCCCTTAGGTAAGTATGCTGCTTGCTTACTCTCATGGGCAGATCATGTGATAATTTCTGGCATATACTGCTGCTTTGATCAGCCAAGTGTGTCTGACACTAGGTTGGAAAACTACAGAAGTAATGTTTAACTCTTAAGCACATATTTAAACTTACCTTTTCCAAGGATTACAACACATGCTTCAGCACTGTGCTGAGCGAGGATGAGCTCAATACATGAGCTTAAATGGGCTGTGAACTGGGGCCTGTTGCAAACTAAGGCCTGGAAGCAGAGCTGCTCACATCGTGGCTGGGGAGACATTGGTACCCACTGCATAAAATATTAGTGATGGTCCTTCCAAAATGATGAGAAACATTCTCAGTGAGCTGCCTTTTCTAACTTCACCCTGCCCACCACCTGCACTGATGCTAATTCTTCTTGGACATCAGCACCACAACCCCCCTTCCTTTCCCCTGCCACAGTGCTCCCTGCCCCAGGAGTGTCAGGAGACATTATCTTCACAGAAGCCATACAATTCTGCACTTTTCTGGGCTCCAACACAAGTCTGAAACCGGAGTTCACTGTTCTGCTGCATTGGTTTGGTGGCACATTCCATCACAGGGACAGTGACTGTGTGAAGTGTTTTTCTCACAAGTTGCTGATGCATTACTTTGGCTTTTCTTTTCTAACAGAAAAACACAGTTTACCTAAAATAGATAAGAACTTCAGCGCTTTTCTGCATCTTTAATTGTCAATGGAAACCTTAAAAGAGAGGAAATAATGCATACAGCTGGTGTCAGAGATGGTTAGAAAGTGAAAGCTGAGTACAAAATGGATGAAAGTAAATTTTTTAATTATTCAAAATAACTTCAAGAAAAGTAGCCCTGGAAAACATGAAAATCACTCAAAAAACATAATTCTGTTTCTCTTACACCACTCAGTTTGAAAACTGCAAATCAAGCACCTGAATAGCAGGATTATGAAATATCAATGAGCCTTCTCCCATTCTTTCTCTCTCTCTCTCTCTCTCTCTCTCTNGAGTAATTTTGATTCTTTTGAATAAAATTTGTTGCCTTCTTCAAATTGGATATGATCATAAATAGTAAAAAGGCTACTAAAGATAAAATATGTGTAAAACCTATAAGTAGAAATGTAGAAATTAGGCAAGTCTCAATGTATGGTACTGAACAGTTGTGTATATCCACAGGTAGAAAAATATTTGATGGTAAAAGGCATTGTGATAGATCAGAGCAAGGGGAGGATAAATCAAATTATGATAGCTACTGAAAACTGACAATTACTTAGGGAAATAGCTGCTAAGATGAAATCAAAGGTGATTTTTTTATTTCTTTCATGCTTTACTTCTTTCCTTTCTTTCAATCTCTAACCAATACAATTGTTTTATGTGTCCAGAAGAACAATGATAAAAATTAATAAAATTGGTAGTGGAGAAAAGCTATGCAAGACTTTTGCCTTCATACTGCCATATAAATATACACAAATATTTAAACATATTTCATTAAATTATGAAATTAAAGTAACTGACTTTTATAGGTTAAAATTCACATTCTTAAATTGGTAATGTATTCCAAAGTCTTAGCAAATTATCTGCCAGTAATATTCAAAGCAGCTGCAACTTCCCAATCCTTATTCACACTTTCTACTCTCTTAACAGAGGAACAGGACAATTATTTTCTTTTATGTGATGTTTTGCCGGAAGACAGATTACTTAGAGAACAGCTTCAGCAAAAGAGACTGGTAAGAAATTACTGTTGTTTCATTTTTTTAAGGTAAACATTCCAGTGGAATAATATATAGTAACTTAGTAGACATTTTAAAATGAAAACTTTTTTTGCTAGATGGCAAAATTCTGATTATTTTTTAAGCTCATTTCCCTAGCTGCTGGACAAACATATGCAAATTCCCTGTTCAGAGATTTTTCATTGGGATAAATTTACAGGTTGTATGTCAGTGTTCCACACAAATGGAGAATACACCCAGAACACTGAAAAAGGTTGAATGTGTTGAACATTTTTCTTCTTGCAAGGATCTGCAATGCCTTGACACACTATCTTTCACATAATATACATCTGGGGAAATCAGCAAAATAGAACTCAGTGTGCAATACTGTGAGCAGAGAAGGTGATACTTATTTACAGGATCTTTGAGCAAGTTGTTTCTGTGCATTCGTGCTGCCTTTCCCAGATTTCATTAATTCACAGCTCGTGCTCACCAGCACCATGTGAATGGAGGAAGTCTGGCCAATATTGTTTCTGTGAGATACAAAGGACAAGAGAAGCCAGCTCTTGAGTCCACATGAACCATTCTGGTTCTTCTTGCCTGATGGCAACCTAGTACTTTGGACAGATCTTGCTGAACTTTTAAGCATTGTCAGTTCTGAATGGATGGTCCTTCAAGTTCAACTCATGCTGACCAGCTCCAGGAGTCTTAGGCCAGATTGTTGGCCAGTGGGGTTTTTTCTGTTTCCTTGCTTGAGATACACATCTGGAGTCTGGTTTTGCTGTTGGGCTAATTCAGAAATGAATGTTACTTGGTACCTAGCAGCCTTGTTGACAATCTCATGTTGGGGTGCAGGGAGATGCAGAATACCCCCACCCTTCCTCTGGAGATGCAGAATACCCCCACCTGTCCTGTGAGATATTAGAGTGCAGGCCTTATGATCTTTACATAAATACATTCCTCAGTTTAGTGCTGGCACCTGTGTCCTGGGAATTGTCAATATAGGCCTTTTAACCCTTTGTTATGCTGTTTCTTCTGGTATGTTTATATTACAAGTTTGTACATACACAGCATGCAAATAAAGACATGTTAAGTGATATGCATTCAGAATGAAGGAGAACCTTACAAAACCCAAATTCTAGTCCTCGGGAAATTGGGATTGGCAGACAAAATCCAGTTGGTTCAGCTACTCTGTGAGTGCTATTTCTGTTTGCTGGCAACAGTAATATCCTTCAGCTTGAAGTACATGACTAGTGAATCCCCAAAACTGGAGGAATATGTACAAGTCTTACACAGCTTTCCATAGGATCCCAGCTCCTGCAAAGAGAAATATGGTAGTTCTTCCACTGGGGATTTCCCATGGAGTTGGAGTTGCCTGAGCTGAAACCTGCATTCCTATGTAGGCCCATTGGATTGGCATGAACTCAGAAAAAACAGCTGATGCACTCATGCCTAGCCTGCTTCCCTTCCAAAGCTATCTGGAATCAGTAAAAAACGTTTGTCTAGATCAGTATCTTACCCTTGACAGCAGCTAAGTGTCTCTGGTATGTTCTGTCTTCTGATCTCGTGGTGATTCTTTCCCAAAGTACTCACTTAGTCTCCCGCAATTGGCAGCTCAAAAATTTCTGAATTCAGCAATATCAGCCTCCAACTCTGAACCCCCAGAAACTTCCAGGACTCTCACTGCCTGCAGGAGTGAGTTGCACAGCTTGACCACACACTGAGAGAGGACTATCTATTTGGTCCTTCTGAACTTGTCATGTCACACCTGGCAGGTTTCTGTATTAGAAGAGATAGTGAAGAATTTGTCCTTAGTATTATCCAAACCATTCCTGATCTGTCTCCTGATTTATCTGCCTTACATTTATCTTTCATTAGTCCTGTGCTGGAGTGCACACTCATGGCAAAGAAGGACAGACAACAACATCCTGGGCTGTATTAGGAGGAGCGTTGCAGTCAGGTCAAGGGAGATGGTCCTTCCACTCTACTCAGCACTGCTAAGACCACATCTGGAGTGCTGGGTCCAGCTCAGGGCTCCTCAGTACAAGAAAGATGTGGACATCCTTGAGCAACTCTGGTGCAGGGTCACAAAGATGCCTGGGGGGCTGCAACATCCTACATACAAGGGGAGGCTGAGATGGGTTGGGCTGTTAAGTCTGGAAGACAAGGCTCACGGGGGAACTTAGTGATGTATATAAATACTTGATGAATGAAAAAGGAGTCAGATTCCTCTCACTTGTACCCACCAACAGGACAAGAGGTAATGGGCATGAATTAAAAATCAGGAAATTCCCCCTGAAAACAAACCCCTTTTTTTTTTACTGTGAGTGTGGTCAAACACGAGAACAAGTTACCCAGAGAGGTTGTAAACTCTTCCCCTGTGCAGACAGTGAAAAGAAAACTCAACACACTCCTGAGTAACCAGGTAGAGGTGGCCGTGCTTGGGCACAGGAGTCGGACTTGTTGCTCTCAAGAGATCCTTTGCAACCTCAATGATTGATTTGAGGTTGAGGAATGCTATTTGGTGGTTCTTCACAGTGCATCATTACTGCACTTCTCTGTATCTTTTACAGTTTTCAGCAGTCCTTTTGGGTTTGTGAAAGACGTCCTGAATTTTGCATTTGGGCATGCAGTGTCATAATGATATTTGTTTCCCAAGTGTACATGTCATGTTTGTGGCTTTGAGGGAGGAAAAAGGGTTGTGAGTGAGCATGCAGCTGATGTTTTCATAGAACCATCTTATTACAAACAAAACCTGCTATAAATTGGATTGTACTTTTTTGTTTTTTAAAGGGAATTTGTTTCTGATTTTGTGGTGTTTTGTACCATGCAGTTCTGTACCAACTAAGCCTTTTCTCCACTGCAGTGCCAAGGGCATGAAGCATATGTTGGCAGGTGAACAATCTGATCTGCTCTGCAAGTAGACATTTCCTCAAACTCTGGAATGAGTGGAGAATTTAGCCCAAAGCAAGTGTTGGTTTTGTTTATAGAGTAATTAAATTAGGAAAGAAAGAAATATGCATGCTTGTTACGGTGTGAAATAGTTTGCAATTTTCACTCTTTTGAATATCAGGATTGTATCCTTGGTTTTTACAGAAGAATTTGTGAAATCAAGCTGCAGCTGTAGTTGAGGCTAATGGAGTCACTGCTTTAGTTACAGCAATAAAGTCTGTTTATTTTTTCATTTCCTTTTGCTGCAATCTGAGCATTGACTTGCAAGTTAAATAGATATTTTGCTTTGTAAAGCCTTTTACCTCCAGACAAGTCCAGCAATTAAGAGTGAGCTGGCAAATGGGCTCATGTGAGTTGCGTAGAATAAAGACCAGAACTATACAACTTTTGGTGATTTTTCTGCAGCCTTTGAATCCTAACTGCTGTCTCCAACAGCAAGCCCAAACAAGGACAAATGCTGCCTTTAAAATGTGCTGCCTGAAGCATTTCGTTCTGCAGTTTTGAAACTCCAGTTTAGGAATATTTCAGGCTGTATTGCAGCAGGGAGCTAGCCAAGGTGGATGTCATGCAGAGAAATAATGGTGACTGTGATGTATTGAGAGAAGCCAAGGAATGAGCCTGAAGTAGGTTAGAGAGCACAGCTTGCTGAAATAGCTGACAAGGCTGTGAAATACAAAACAGATACGGTCTTTTGGAAAAACACAGTCTTGACAAAGAATTCGTAGTTGTGAAGCACTACCAGGCAAGGAAGTCCTGGCAAAACTAGAGATACATGGAGGGGCATTGTCAATATAAGCCACCTGGGTATTTTCTTTAAATAAAAAAGTAACATCCTCAAACTTGTTTTTTTGAAAATACGTACTTTCTACAACAGCACTGACCTTGTCTTGCTGTCATGTATACAGCTATTTACCTGTCATCTGACTGGTAGTTTTTGGTGAAGGGGCTTCTCTTTCTCCCAATAAGTAAAGACCCTGAATAAGAGTCTTCACCAAGACTGCAAGCTGTACCAACTTCCCAGGAAGAGCTGTTTGTATGATCGGTTTGTCACAATCTTAAGCTGCGACAAGGTTCAGGAGGTGGAAGGGATGGAGATGTTAGTCCACTTTAGTATAATACAACATCAGAAATGCTTACTGAGTAGCTGGTAATGTCAGCATGTTAAAACCTACTTCTGACTTCTATAGGCCCTCTTTTGCCTATGTTGGGTATTTAATTGCTTTTCTCAGTCACTCTGGAACCTTGTCCATCATCCATCAGTTTATGAAGATTTGTCATACTAATGGTCAGAAATAGTTTTATCTGATTCCATAATGACTGTTGGGTAAGTTATGTCAGGTCTAAATAGATTTAATGTCCAACCTTTAACCCTTTCTTATCCTTTGGTGATCTTCGTTCTTCTATTTTAAATGCTTTTCTTTAACAGTTTTGATGTTATTAGACTGCATGCTCCACATATTCCTCTTTGCCCGTGTTTGGTCTCTTGCTGTATTGGATCTATGCTCCTTTTTGTTGTTTATTTCTGCTTTGAGGGTGGGGGAAGGTCAGTTTTTGCTATTTCATCTTAGCCTGTCTCCATCTTCTTTTGCTGGTCTTAGTTCAAACAAGCTTCACCTTTCTCCTGCTGCAGCTTTGCAGCCTGTTGTATGTGTCTAATGTAATTTCAGCCTTCTTTTTCTTTCAATATGTCTTTACATAGTTAGTTTTCATCATACCATGAAACTCATCCTCCTTTTGTTTTAATTGACTCTGCTTCCTGAAAGAGCTGTAAGAATGTCTTCTACATCAGAGTCACAGTGCCCTTCAAAGTCTGTCACCAGACCTTCATTGATTACAGCCTTTTCAGGTGTAGGTTTTAGCCTGTATCACTTCAGTAGCCCAGTCAACTCAAGAAGAGGAGCTGTAGGGCAGAAAGGAAGAACCTAAGGGCAAATGGGACAGACAGCTAGAGGAACAATCCCTTATACCTGTCCCAGTTAGTCATTCCAATGTTCATTTTGAACGCAGTCTCTGTGGAGTAGGCTGGAATCAAGGGTGAGGTACAGGAAAAAAAGAAGGAAAACATTTTTTAAAATGATTTGGGTATTTTTGTCATGGTATCAACAATGTATTAATGCTGACATCCCCAAACATTCAAGGAGATTGGAAACTGGTGCAAGTATTTAAGCAAATTGCTCATTTCCTGCCTCATAACTTCAGTTTCTGCTTGACATACATTACCAGAATGTCTCTGTTCAGAAAAATTTCCATTTTATGTAAGTTATTGTAATTGCTCTTCTCTCTTTGGAGTCTTAGCAGTGAAACAGAGGGTTGGAAATGTCTGTAGGGAAGAAGATGGGCCTTGTTGCTTTTGCTGTATTTGATGTGAACTGGTGCTTTTAATTCCTCACTGGTCCAAGTATCAGATATGCTTTTTAGTTTGGAAGGTTCCCTGTAGCAATGAAAGATGCCAATATTTTATAAAAAGGAGGGTCTACCTTGGAAAATATTTTTTGAACTCTGTTGAGTAAACTGGTAAAGCAACAATGCTGGGTTAGTCAAAGCTTCCCAGCTCCAAGCATGCTGGTATAGAGGGAAAATGGGAGGGGTGAGAGTAGAGTAGCAGTAGCATCATCTGTATGGAGAATACAGTATGCATCTCCTTCCTCCTCAGACATAACTGAGAGCAGCTGCCAACAAGGGCTTCAGTAAGCTATCTGGAGTTAGGCAGACAAATACTGCAAAAAACTATTTTCCCTCCTAGTAAATTAAAATCAGGAAGTTACATTGGCATACCATTAGTGAGGGTGGGGGTGTTCAAACCCTTTCTATCGTTATGTTTGAATTGTGCACCATCCCTTTTGATTTCTATTTAGATTGTTTCCAGTGTTTTTTACAAAAACAAACACTTTTACAAAGTATATAAACTGTGTTTATAATGGTTTCAAATCCAAGGTTAGCCAAACAGGGTCAAATATGCTGCTGAGTGGAGAGAGGGGCAGCTCCACATATCAAAGCCCCAGTTTCTACTGATGTGGTATGGGACATCCATATGGAGCAGTCTTAATTGTATCTCTGCTGAAGGGCTCTGACAAGGTGTGCTCCATTCATCTCTTTCCAGAGTCAGCCCTGAAAAATAGGAATTTACATTTCTGTGAGCTGATGTTTTGCATAATGCAGCAGGATGTGAGCAGATATGGCCTAAAATGTGAGTAGGCGCTGCTGAGCATGACTCCAACATAAAATGCACATTTTGTAGTACAAAAACAAACAGAAAAGCCCCAGCATCTGCATTTTCAGGATAACAGACACTTAGCTACAGTTCCCAGGTGGTTGAATATGGGCCCTGGAAGGGGCTGTGGCACAGTGTGTCCATGTCCCCCAGCCAAGTGCATCTCAGGTGCAGCACTCTCATGCACTCTTGACAGACATCTTACCATCCCACTGCCTCTCATGTAGCATGCTGCTTTTGTGGAAGAGAAGTAGACAGCACATTTATTTTTCCAGTGTCAGCGTCCTGCCATCTCTCAGTGGGCAGTGGGATGTGGTGTGGTACATCCACACCAGCCTGTCTGCACTGCAAGACACACCGGGGCCTTTCATCACAATAGCTCAAGCCTTCCTCTCATCTCTATCGGGGTTTAGGGGTGTGTCTTTCCTTTCTTTTCTCTTTTCCTTTCCTTTCTGCCTTCTCTGGAGTTTATCCAACAGGCAAAGCTGAATTCAGGTAGACCCAGTGGATGAACTTGGGTGTTAATCCACATAAAAGACTTACTAAAGAGGCAGGTGAGAAACACAAGAGTTTCACTGCAGGTTCTAAAGAGATAAAGAGATTGAGAAAATCCCCTAAGAAATTCAGTCAGGATCCTGAATATCAGAAAGCAGGCAGTAGCCCCTTTATGTTGCACAGAAATTAAATCCTTTCCCCGTTATCAGTACTTAAAACACAGGTACAGAGTAGTATGTTGCTAGGCTGAAAATATGCTAAGTTTTTAATCCAGACATTGATTCTCCCATGTCCCAGATGATTATGGCCTTTTAATCTGAAGTGCATAGTAACTGCACAGTATAACTATGCTGCTGCTGTTACAGCAGTGGAGACAAATCACCTGCTGCTTGATTTTGTTGTTGTTAGCAACGTGCACCAAGTGTTGCAACGTGTCTGACCCAGCCTGTTGCCCTACCTTAAACAGAGCCAGAGTGGAGGCCATGACCTTCTCCTTTTCCCTGGGTTTGGTTGTGCCACAGCTCCTTACAGAAACTGCCAGGGCTGTGTCCTGTGTTAGGAAAAACCCCTCCAGGTTGCTTGCAATTAGCCATGTAGGGTTGAGTTGGTCATTCCACTGAGTGTTAGGTGGTTACCGATAAACCTGCTCATTGATACCAGAGGTAAACCTGAATCACAGGTAGAAGCATTAAACTGATACGTGTTATACAGGATTATTTAAATAGGTGCATAAGGTCTCGCTGTGGATTATATTTATTTCCATGCACCATGTATAAAAGAATTTTACTGGAACTTAACTGGGACACATACTGCCTTTGAAAAAACTTGGGATTTTTTTGAGAACCCACACTCAAAACATACATCTGGTTTGTGCCAGCAGCACATTTGAATTTTATATGTTCATTGTTACCAGTAAGGCTAAATATGTATAATAAACTTATGTGATGGAGTGATTTTATGATTATGGTTTTATCTGAATAACTATATCTGTTTCTTTTCGTAGAGAGAAATTCTAGAACAGCAACAACAAGAGAGATATGATACAAGTTTTCATAGTATGTGTATGTTCTGTGATCAAGAATTCACAGGAAACAGGTTTGTTTATTGCCCTGTTTGCTTTATTTTTTGATATATAGTCAGCATCTTTGTTTATATTTTCAATGTCATTGAACAGTTAATGCATAATGATAGGACTCAGAAGATAGAATTAAATTTAAAGCATCATTTAAGTATTTCTTTCAATTGAAGTGCCATTTTAAATAGATCCTGTCCTACTTTTCAAACCTTTTTATTTATTCCAGAGCAATTATTTCTACTACACAGTACACTGGAGTTGGGAACCATTTTAAAGAGAAACCTTTTTTCAGCAGCTGTTTTAGTGACAAGAACAACTGTGTAAGCCAGTGTGATGGTTAATTTTTTTTATCCAGTTGTACATTTTCTTATTTAAAGCTCACCTAACTAGTGTGAATTTGAATATCAAATGAAAAAGAGGAGAGGAAAATTAGAGTGAGAACAGAGGACTTTACAGCATCAGTCAAGTGTGAGCAAGAATTGCATTGAAGTGCAAGTTCCAAAGAAACTTTGTTTATTCGGAGAAAATCAGTCTCAGTTGGAGAGGCTAAGTCTGTTTGCATGGGTAGTTCTGGTAATCTGGAAGGGTAGAAGCAGCCAGGGTCATATTCCTGAGGGTCATCCCAATGTTCTGTGAGTCTCTCTCTGCTCTCTGGTGACAATAGAGGAACTTCACCTCTGCTTCCTCTTTGGTCTGACAGGCAGAGTGAATGTTTGAAAATCATGCCTGGACAATGCAGTGTCAACATTTGGATATTTCTTTAGTCCTCAAAAGCAGAAGCTGAGGCATATAGAGAGGTTGGGCACCTAAGGAATTAACCAGTGTATCTCTGTTAGAACAATATCTTATTTGAAGGTACATCATGTTTATTTGTGTACACTTTTGAGTGCCATTCAGGTTGCTAGGGCTTGTGAAGCAATATTGATGCAAAAGCACATTGCATCCAAGAATTTCTGCTCTGCTAACCAGCATAGAGAAGTCTGACAAATGGCTTTTTAGAATGTTTCTCAGGAGGGTTGTTTGAAATGTGGTTTGCTTATATTTGCTAATGAATGATCTTTGTTAACAGTGAGGGTCAAAATAAACTATACTGTAATTTTCATTTAAAGGATTATATTTCATGCATGTGGATGGAGCAGTTGAAATGTTACTAAACATTCAGCAGAGCTGAAAATGAAAAACTTCCCGGTTCAATAAAATTGCATTATTTTTTCCTAGCAGTGGTAGCAAGACTATTACTGTTTATTTAACATTGGCTTTTATTCAGTTTTATAGCCATTGGTGTATTTTAAGCCACTGATTGAATGATTCTTGTATATATACAAAAATATGTAACATTCTATTTGAATTTTCTTTTGTAGATCTGTTCTTCTCAATCATATGGCAAGAGAGCATGCCTTTAACATTGGGCTGCCAGATAACATTGTGAACTGCTATGAGTTTTTGGCTGTATTACAGGGGAAGCTTGACAAGTATGTAGTGTTTTGTTTATTTGTTTTCAATAAACTTGGGTTGTATTTTTCACTTGGAAATAATAAAATATGAATTCCACATTTGTGGCTAGTTAAGAAGAAGCAAAGAGAGCATGTAAATTTGTTGTGAGTCCTCTTAGGAGTCTTTTTGTTAACTTATTGAAAGCTAATTTGTAACAATTTGTAGTATGAAGTCAAGTGCTGTGTTTCAGTTGGATGTTGCAGTTTGACATCAATAATAGCACATGCCTTTTTCTCATAGCTGTTAGCATTAATGTTCTTTCTCATAATGACAAGCTTTTTGCTAAAGATCTCTTTAATCACTGAATACAGAGTCCTTGTTCCAGTCTTCATCTGCCTCCACCTACCATGACTGTATATGTTAGGTCTATCCCTTTTGCACTGCTTACAGAGTAAACCCAGAACAGAAGGGGGTAGATACATGTTAACTTCTTCCAGAAATGAAGATGTTTTAAGAATGCCTTTTCTTTTATCATTGGTGTTGCCCAATGCACTGAATTACCATGCTGACTGATAGTTTGCAGCTCTACTGTTTATCAGTAGCAGGACCTGAGGCTTTCATTTAGAGAGAGTTTTCTCAAAGCTGGTCCTCTCTGTAGTTAATGCCCATGCTGAAATTGTGTCCAGAGTAGTGAAAGACCACTCTCCCTATAGCTAAGAATAGACTTATTAGCTATGCTAGCAGAATAGTACCCTAGAGTAAATTATTAAAGGAGAAGAATCTTGTTTCAGGCAAATAAGACTACATTATGTATGCTGACAGAAAGCCTTCCATACTCTGTGGGAATCCCTTTCTCAAGCAGAGCAAACACTTTGCTGTTAGCAGGTGGAGCAAAGCAGATATTAAAATTCATAGATGTATTCTGGCATCAGACTTACAATTAACCAGCAAGGCAATCTTGATTTGAAGTCTGCAAGCACAGGGAGAACTCAAAACTTCTTAAATGTCTTGAAAGGCAAATGATACTGAGAATCCTGAATTCCTGCTCCACACAAAACATCTGAGGGGAATCTGGAACCAAAACAGTTTTATGATGCTGATTTAAGGCAGTGCATATAATTCTGTTTTGTTTGAGTTGCTCTGGAAGACATACTGTGATAAAATTCTCATTTGTTAATGAATGTTTTCACCTTCTCAAATAATATGTATATAAACCTAAATAATATCTTCATGTCTATGTACATATATGCATGTACATATGTGTATGTATGTCTATCTAGGAATTATATATACTTCTCTCTGTGTGTGTGGATATGAATTTGCTTACTGAATTTTACTTCTTAAGATTTCAAAACCCATTGACAACTCTGGCAAACTTTCATTTACCCTCTCTATTGAAGAAGAACTATAAAAACTTCCTGTTTAACTAATTTAAATTGTTTCAAAAGATAAGTAGTATGTTCAGAGTTTGGTTTTTTTCACTCTGAATTACAAAGAAACAATTACGGGTGGATTGGATGTCAGTGTAAGTCCATGCTGAGTTACAGAGCTCACACAGTGAGCAATCAGCAGCCTTTCTGTGCCTGCTTTGGGTAATCAGACTTTTCTCCCACTTTGCATATGGGGCAAACACTAAATTTTTTTGTTACCTATATTTTTCATTTTCTGTCATTGTTATTTCTGTTTGATTGACTCTACTGTGATCTAAGATTATCTTGTAGCTTTCTGTTTCTTTTAATTTGCTGTGACATGCTTAGGTTAATCTTACTATATATAACTCTAGCTTGTTTATTAATTTGTACTGTTTTCATTTTAACATATTGACCTGTTTATCTTTCTGTCTTAGCTTGCAGTGTTTATACTGTGAAAAAGTCTTCAGAGACAAAAACACACTTAAAGATCACATGAGGAAGAAGCAGCATCGCAGAATCAATGCCAAAAATAAGGAATATGACAAATTTTATATCATTAATTACTTGGTAAGTAGTTCTGTGAATAATTAGCAAATTGACTAAAGTGATACAGACATTATGTAGTTAAAAGTGAATAAATGCAAACTAGCAATTAGTATAAAGGTCAAACATCAAGTGAAGTATTCTTAAGAAGTGTGCTCATTTGTGGTATGATATTCTGAATAATTGTCAAACTAAGCACTAGTAAGCATTTTTTGTTGAGATTTGATTTTGAGAGATGCAAGAATGTGGCTTGAAGAGACACTAATCATCATGTCCATGCTCAGTCTCTGCTTTAAAAACAGAAGGGAAAGTGAGATGGAGCAATGAAATAAATGGAGGTCTAACTTAAAGCAAGTAGGCTTTGAGCTCATTTTCTACAAACCTGAAGCTCGAAGTGCTCTTCAGAGGGTAAATTAAATGCAGAGAGGAGGAAAATGAAAGACACAGTGATGAAAGAAAAATAGTTAGTTTTTAGCCTCCAGGTAGGTGTATGTTGCTAAATATTTTTTTTATCTCAGAGATAAAAATCTTTTGAGAGTGTGTGCATGTGTATGCAACAGATTTTCACTTGCTACCTTCAGCTTATGAATATAGGAGTTGCTTCAAAAGCTGCTATGTTCTGTCCTAGAAATAACTATAGTTCACCTGAAGTAGTCTTTGTGCCTTCTACATGTGCTAATATCCAAGTTATAAATAGGCATTCTTGACTGTTTTACCTACTCTTTCTTCTTAATTTCTCTCCATGGGTGTTACTTTAATACTGAGAACAAAAATTTGTATGTTTAATGCTCTGCCGAGTCTCTTGTACCCAAGACAGAATGAGTTCCCTTGGTGATATTTCATATTTTTCTTCCAAAGATCAGTGTTCTGAGACCTGGGGTTTTTTTTCTAGATATTTAAATTTCAGAACTTTGAAAACTGACCTGTATTTGCTGGACAGTGAGGAAAAAGTTGTGAAGCTGTATAGGGTAGATGTTTTTAGAGCCTCAGCAAAACTTTTGAGCATTTACTTCTCCTTTGGAAGTTAACAGATTTTAATTTAATGTAATTGTTTTAAGTGATTTTAATAGTTTCTTTCTTCTCTGCTTGTCCTGCATGTAATATTAGGTTTTCAGAACTTGGCATCTTTTTAAATTATCTTTTGTTTCTCATTTGCATTCATTGTTCACATTTTAATGTGTTCCATCTTAGATCAGGAAATTGAACTAGCTGACTACCCAGAATCTCTGAGAGTCATGAAGTACTACTTGAGAAATTTGAGAGACATGCAGGGAGGTCATAACATGAATACACAATGGCTATACCATGTTAATAAGCAGAATATACCAAAGAAGATATAACAGCAAGGCTAATATTCACATACCTAATCTCTTTTCTCCAGTTGTTCCAAAGCTGGTGGCCTGTCACCTGAGAATGATCTGTGGCCTATGTGCTTCCTGAACCACATCCAGGCGTGGTCTGAGTGGTGCTGCTTGCATGGCCACAGAACATGCAAACTGTTTAACACTCAGGGCCTTGGTCCCCTTTGCCTGTAGCTGGGATTCTGTCACACTTTGCAGAGTGCCTTAATGTGCCAGACTGAACCAGCCTGGATACTGGTCACTGAATGGCATCACTCAGACATGTATTCTTTCAGGGTCTTGAAATTACAGACAATAGTAGACATAACTCAAATAAGCTATGTCAAACCACCAAAATGCTTAAAATTGGGCAGTGGGTACTGCATGTGCCAGTACATCTTCTGGGACATACTTGAATGATCACAATTCTTTGTGTGGCTCTACATGCTCTGCTACAGACATGTTGTCTTTCCACACATTTTCAGTTGTCTACACTACAGTCTACTCAGGGGACTGTTTCTACTCAGCCTTTCTGATCCTTGAGACTATACCCACCTCAGAATTTCTAACATTACTTCTTTTAAAGAAAGATTTTTTTAAAAAAGAGATTGAAAGCAGACTATAAACTCTGTCGTAAACACTTGTAACATAGTTCACTATAAAATGTATATTTGCACACAGGAAATTTTTAGGAGTGTTCCTGCATAATGGAAAGTGTTTGCTTTCCAAACAGGCTTTGACAACCCCTTTTTTTCTGCAAAGGGACAAGAAAACTGAAAGGAAGAACCTCAGTTTGTTCAATAGGAGTTCAGTAGGTTGGCCTTTACATTGTAAAGAGAAAATATTCTGTACTGCACATACATGCTCTACAGTAGATTATATTAAATGTGATAGGATGGATTTTTTTCAAGTGGAGTCTATATTCAGTAAAATCTAGATCTATTTTTTGTAATGACTTACTGTAGTGATTTTGCTTCCTCTCCCCTTATCCTCACAACATACCACAATTTTTTTTTAATGTGTACTATCAAAGGTTTACTCATTTTTACCTATCAGCATTAGAGGTCTGTGCTTCACATTGCTCTAAATATCATGGGGATTATACAGTTTCAAAGACACATATCATATGTGTCATATATGATATGTTTACATATCATATACAGATATGATATGTAAACATGGTTTACATATCATATCTGAAATGATTCCCCAGTGGATTTGAAGGTCTTTTGTCTCTGTTGTGTAAGTGTGGAAGATTATACCAGTCCTACAGAATGGTTTGAAGTGTTAATTCAGAGAGATGAGCTGGTAACTGGAGTACTGAGCAACAGTGTATCCATGATATATAGATGTAGAATTCCTTATTTTTCTTTACTTCAAAAAAAAACCCCTTCCAACCTAATTTCCTTGTTTCTCTGCTTGTATTTTCCTGTGGCCCCATGACACACCTTAAACAAAGAGCCAAGCGAAAATGGAGAGGCAAGAACTTTGTAATCTATGGTACCTGCTGGAGGCTATAAAGAACAGAAGGCAGTATTAAAGCTCTCTTATTCCCAGAGGATCTCTCTTAAAGCCAGACTGACAAGGCCTTCCTTTCTGTGTTCACCTGATTGTTACCAGCAGCACTTTTCGGTATGGAGTATCCTTTGTAGGAAGCCCAGATGTCTGTTTTCAAATTGACTAATGACATGTGTCTACACCATGTAACATCACTGTAATTAATACACCTAAAACAAAGCTAGGCAGCTGAAAAATGGTACCTACTACTTACTAGAAAACTTGTTTCATAAAGCCTTTATTTTCCTCAAAGATAAAAATGTTTTCTCCTTATTGCCAAGCTCAAGGTCATCACTATTATCTGCTGGGGGACAGGGGAAGAATATTTTATTATGAGAGTCACTACTTGTATTTAGCCTCTTTTGATTTACGTGGTGTGTATTTTGTAAAATAGTAAAGGGAAACCCTTCATCAGTTGGTGACGGTTCAAGATCTAATAAAATCTCCCAACTGGGAAATGCTTCATATTGAAATTCATCCAACGTGGATTAACTAATGTTGGGGTAAGGCCATCTCTTCTTCCTGATGGACCAGCTTGAGTTCTGCAGCAATGTAAAACAGATAACTCAGATGATCACAGCAAGACAGGTGAGAAGAAGGGCAAGAGAAAATTTGCAGAGGGAAATCAAGATATGTTTGGAGTTTCTGAGCTCCACATGCCTGGAACTCCATTTGCATGTAGTTTGGGAGCTGCTCTTTGGGGAACACTGAGATACCAGCTGCTGTTTGTAGTTTCTCCCATCTCCACACTTTTTTTCAAGCTGGGGTATGTTGTCTCAGTGATGCACACAGACTTTCTGCCTGTAGAACTGCACTCACTTTCTGCCTGTAGAACTGCACTCAGGTTGAGAAAGTAAATTGCGAGTGAGGAATTTCATCTCTGTGCATTTAATCTACATTTTGGAAGAGGAAATAATCAAACCACACACATTTGCATGTTCTCACTTTTCTACAGGATCATCCTCTCTGTGAAGTACACAGAAAGTATTTAAAAGAAAAAGTTGTTTTTCTTCAATATATAGCAAAGCCTTCAGGGTTTTTTTAATTATGCATTTTCTAGTATTTGAACTATTAACAATGTCAAGTCTCATTTTTCCTCTGGTTTTGTTAAAAATTTCTTGGGAATCTCTAGAGATCATTCCTGGCAGCTTTTGCAGCTTGGATGAAAAAGCAAAGAAAGTTGAATACTTAATAAAGGCACCCTTGGTCCCAGATGCCCATCAAGCTGGAGAACTGAAAAAGTGTTTAAAAAAAAAAAAAAAACCCACCCTGAAATATTTTTAAGAATGTTTCAAAGAAATCTTTTCGACCCAGTTGCTCAGATTCAGTCTCTTGGCACTTTCATCACAGTGTTCCTAGTTATCCATTCACCATGCAATTTTCCACTGATACAAGACCTGGTTAGCTTTTTGCTTTCCCTTTTTTTTTCCTCCTCTGAATATAAATAGATGAGGGAAACAGATACAAGCTCCCTCTCTGCCTTCTTCACAGAAACACCATGAAAAACATCAGCAGTAACAAAGCTCAGGCATGTTTTTTCCCCTCTCACTTTCAATTAAAAGGTGAAGCTTATCACTGGCTGCTGTTGTGAACATACCCTCTTATGCTGATATACTTTGAGCTGGTAAAGGGAAAAATGGTGAGCATTCGTCTTCATTTTGCAGTGGTTGTGAGCCACTGTCTGCTCATTAAGGTGTTAACATCAGCAGACATGGGAAAGCAGTGTGCAGCTGGGAGAACATGTGGTGAGAGGTGTTAATGGCTTCATGTCATCTCACAGTAATGGTGACAGTAATGAGTCTCCCCTCTCACTCAGAGAGCTTACACACTACCATGTAGTATCACTGAATTATATGATGGCATTATGTTTAGAGCTGTCTAGAGACAATTGTTTATCATTTTCCTGATAGACACTAACAACTTTAAAAATTCTCATTAAATTGTTAAATGATGGATATCTTTTCCTTCTTTTTCCAAACACCCGTAAAGGCAATAGTCATACTTGTTACTAAGGACTTTATTAAATATATTTATTAGCAGGAATATTTTAATAAAATCAATTAAAGTATTATCTTTTTATTAGCTGTCTTTTTTTTTTAATGGAGACAAGGTCATCAACTATAATCTTTGTGAATCCTCCACAGCCATCAAAAGTACGTGTTCAAATATACTATTCTGATTACTGGTGGTTAGTTTGCTTGGGTTTATTTTTAAAGACAAGAAGAATCCGAGGAAAGAAAAACACAAGCTGAAGATCACTGCTGGTATTTGAGTAGAGCCCTTCAGCTTTTTATTGCCTGTTATTTATATCTCAGTCATGCTGAGAGTGCTTGCCATTGTGCTGAACGCTGCACAAATGTATTGTGATACACTTCATGCTGAAGGTCTTTAAGGTATAAATAAACAACACAAAAAGTAAAAGGAAGAGCAGAACACCATGAATAGATGTGCTTACGTTCATGTCTGAAAAGAGGAGGGAGGACAAACTGGAGTCTGCCTCAGAGGTCTGTGCCAGGGCTCACAGTGCCTTTCTGGAGCACTCCAAAGTTAAGTTTACACTTAACTTTCAGTGGCACAGCCTTGAACAAGGCACAGGCACTGACTAGTGGAGCTGTGCCAGCTGAAGCCTCAGGTGTGACAGCTGCATGGAGCAGCATGTGCTGCTCGAAAAGCAAGGTAGGCAGATTGGACTGAGCAAGTGTGAGGGGGGACTTGAGACAGTGGTAACATACCCACCTCAGGGACACTCTGGAAGTGTTGCAACACTGGTTTTCTTGAGAACTCTGTGCCACATAATCTTCCTCTCACCTACAGTGTGGGAAATGTGCTGTTAAAAGATGAAAATAATTCTTATTTTAAAAATTCTTACTAAAGCAGTGTTGTATGACTACCTTTTACTCATAGCAATACTGAAGTGATTCAAAATAAGATATTGATTATGACTTCTGAGATGTTCATTTAGTTGAGTGACAATGTGTGATGAGAATCAGGGAATATTTTTTTCTTTTCTTTTCTTTTCTCCCCCCAGGAATTTGGAAAGTCCTGGGAGGAAGTGCAGTCAGAGGATGACCGGGAATTACTAGATAACCTAGAAGAGTAAGAGTTACTTATGTACCCATTACACAGACTTGCAGGACCATTATTTTTTAAAGTAGAGGCAGGGAAGATGCCGTGCACAGTTAGCACACAGTTTAGATTCATTTAAGCCAATCAAATCAACTCCAAATTGTCCTCATTAAAAATACTTCTTAGCAATGAGAGCTGAAAACTTCATATTTCAACCACAAGCCAGGTTTTTGTTTCCCTAGAGCTCAAACAAGAGCCTTCTGTGTTTGTAATGATGTAGACAAAATGCATTACTTTTTACTTTTGCACCAGAAAACAGTTGGCTTTTGCTCAAATTTAAAAATCAAAAATAAGCATCAAAAATGTCAGCAAAAAGAAGAAATTGTATGAAAAAAAATTTGATAAACAGGTAATAGCTACAGATTAATGAAGGATTTCAAAGGAAGCTTCTCAGCAGTAGTGATTGAGGGCAAGGTCCACCTCCTCTGCATTGTTCTGTGGTCCAGGCTCTCAGATCACTGCAGAGGTGGATCCTCACCCATAGAAAATTGAATAAGCAAGAAGTAATTTATGGGTATGAAGGACCCTGATCTTCCTGCTTCCCTCTGTGACTTGAGGTTAATTTTGCTTTACTCTGCCTGGTTGCAGTAATAGTTCTATCTCTCAGCAGTACTAGAATTTAAATGGATGTTTTGGTAAAGTGTTATCTGTGTACATGTATAAATGTAGCATAAGTGAGTAATTAATATTTCATAAGTAAATAACACTTAGAGTTAGCTTTGCCTGATGATTATGACTTTGCCCAGCAAATTGAAAGATTAGAAAGGTATACAAGAATTTTAGAAGACCTTAAAAAATAAATACTGAAAGCAATATTTAATGATTTGCCAAACTGGGTAGAAACTGAAGTTAGTATTCTGTTTATTAGTGCAGACAGTTTCAAGCAGGATTAAATGCCTGCCTGCATAGGACTTACCCAATATTAACTGCTCAGTTATTCTCAAATTTGTAATTTTTTTAGACTCTACATCAGATTGTAATCATGTATCCAGCTATAAATCCACACTGTCTTTTCCACCCCTTTAAAATATTCAGTTTCTCTGGATTTATTTCTAGTGTTTCTCAAAATGTCTCTTCTCTTTTTCCCAACTAAATGAATCTTTTTGACTTTTATTCTTAAGAGATTGGTCTGACTGGGAAGAGCATCCTGTATGTGCAGTTTGCCTGTTTTGTGAACAACAAGCAGACGCCACAGAAAAACTGTATCTTCACATGCAGGTAAGACTTCTTCTAAATAATAGGTTTTTTTCATCACTTTGGAATTAAAAATTGTGTTTGTAACATCTTTATTAAGGTCAAATCAGCTTGTACTTGTGAGTGTACAAACTGGTACAGGCAGTAAACAACTATTATCTTTGATATCATAGTGGTTTCATTATTTAATATATTTTATGGTTAGCATCTGTGTTTCTGTTTTAATAAACTATTTAACCGTATTAAATATGAGTACGAAAGTTTCTGATGAGCCAAAGCTTTTGGGGTTTGTTTTATGCACTCATGTTTGTGTGTCTGTATGCATATGTCTGCGTCAGCCCATGAAAAGCTGAGCTGTTTTTAACTTGGAATAGTAGTAGTGGAAATAAGTTTGGTTCTTCCCTTTTTCTTCCCTTTTTTTTTCCTCCAGAAATCACATGGATTTCACTTTCCTAAAATAAAGTCAGAGCATGGTGAGTAAGAGGTGCTGTAATTGTCAGCATTTGCCACTAGTGTGGAGAAAACCACATCATAAGAATAGTGGAAAACAAGTTTATTTGTTTTATTTTTGTAGAGACATTTAACTTTTCCATTATGGAAACTGTTTCTGCCAGCTTACCAAAGCAAGCCAAGAACACTTTATTTTTATGGAACTGTTGTTACAGCCAAGGATGTGTGCTGTTTTCTTTAGACCCTTAGGATTCTTTTGCAGAGTAGCTTCTACAAATACCTGCTCTATGAGTTCCAGGTCTGGCTGCTGGAGACTTGAAAGTATTATTATTTTTATTGTTCTTGTTGTTGCTATTATTATTATTATTGTGCCTGTTAATGCTTGCTTCTAAGCTAGAAGCTTTGTTTGGCCAGTGTTAGCTTTCTGCTATAGAATAGAATCACTTAGGTTGTGGAAGACCTTTAAGATCATTGAGGCCAACTATTAACCCAGCACTGCCAAGTCCATCACTTAACCATGTCCCTGAATGCCACTTCTACACATATTTTAAATACCTCTAGGCATGGTGACTCAGCTACTTCTCTGAGCAGCCTATTGGCTTCACCTTTTGGTGAAGAAATTTTTCTTAATATCCAGCTTAAATCTCCCCCTATCACATGTTACCTGGAAGAAGAGACTGATCCCTGGCTGGCCACAGCCTCCTTTCAGGTAGCTGTGAGGAGCAGTTAAGTCACTCTGGAGACTCCTTTGCTCCAGGCTAAACAGGGGGCCATCCCTGCTCTGCTCCTGCTGGCCACACTATTCCTGATCCAGGCCAGGATGCCATTGGCCTTCTTGGCCCCCTGGGCACACTCTGGCTCATGTTCAGCTGCTTTCACCAGCACCTCCAGGTCCTTCTCTACCACACAGCTTCCCCCAGCCTGTAACACTGCGTGGGGTTGTGTGACCCCATTGCAGGACCCAGCACTTCACTTTGTCAGACATAAAACACTGACATCCTGACCCAGGCACGTCTCTAACAGGCCTGGCTTTATCCCTTACCCCCTTCAAATCTGGTTTGAAACTGTCTCAGTGAGCCCTGCTAACTCCTGCACAAGGATCCTTTCCGCCTCTGGCACAGGCGTGCCCCATCTGTCACCAGCAGGCCTGGGGTCCTGTTGACACATCCATAACCCAAAAAGCCCAAATACTTTCAGTGACACCAGGCTTGGAACCAGCTATTAATCTGCTGTCTCTTCCTGTTTCTTCCCTCGTTATTCCTTGCAACTGGAAGGACAGAGGAAAATGCTAGTTTTGCTCCTGATCCCTTAACCAGTCTTTCCAAGGCCCTTCAGTCTCTCTTGATTGCCCTAGGACTTCTTGTTGCAACTTCATCACTGCCCACTTGAAAAAACACTAACAAAGGAAGGTTTCTTGTCGTGTGTTTCACCTGAGCCCCAAGGAGGCAGCAGACCTCCCCTAAAAGTGAGTCTGGTTGGCATTTTGGCCTTCATTCCCTCCAGCAGGGAACCTTCTGTGACAGTGACCTGTCTTTTTTTCTTTATTGGAGCAGTATTTTTGCAGGGCATAGGCTGACTTAACCCCTGTGGCACCTCTGTGCTGAATGAACCCTTGTCCTCATCCGTGATGTTTCCACTTGCAGGGGCTCACGCCTGTTGCACCTGGGGAGGCAGGGCAGAGGAGGCAGGCTTGCTGCACCAGGCAGGGAGTGTCACCACTGCCTCTTTCCCTTAAGTCACTGTGCTCAGAGAGGCAGAGGGAGAGCAGAGAATCCTCCAAACCATGCATCCTGTCTGCCTGCTGGGCCTGTCCCAGGGAAGCCAGGATACAATGCCAGTAGTGAGTTTCTCTCTCATTTCCCAATATTCTTCAACCTACTTACCTCCTGCTGAAGCTCTGTCACTAAGCCTAAAGACTTAGACTGAGAGGAAGCAAAATGTTTGCAGTTTTTGCACTAAAAGAAGGGTTGGTTTCCCAGCAGATAGGAATAAACACTTACTCAATTTGCTCAGATACAGCATGCAGGCAGTGGTGCCTTCAGTAAACTCTTATTGATCCTTATGCTTAATCCATGAAAACATTTTTAAATTAAGACTTATGTTGCCCAAGCACTTGTTTGCTACCATCTCTCCCAGGTCTGAACTTCTATCAGCAAGTAAAGCTAGTGAATTTCATCAGAAGAGAAATCCATCATTGTCGTTGTTACAACTGCCAGGAGAAATTTGAATCCAAAGGAGGATTGATAAGTCACATGGAAGAGACCAAACACATTGCACTCCTGCCAGCCAGATCTACATGGGATCAACCACAGTAAGGGCAAATACATTTCTTCCAGCATTTATACATTTACTTGATAATTTCTGTGAAACAGTAAGTTGAAAGTTCTGGGGTTTGCAAATACAACAGTGCCCTGAGTTCCCTAACTCTAATGGCCCAGATAAAATAAGTGTTCTCAGAACTACTCAGAATAAGAAATCTCTATACAGTCTGAAAATAAAATGAACATGGGATATTGCTCTTCTAGTTGCATCCAGGACGCAGTGTCCCTATACGTGGGATCTGCACTTTCAAGTCGTTATGCTAGAGAAGTTTGTTGCTTCAAAATTGTTCTAGAAACAAGTCAAACCCCTGCTTTTGCATGTCTAATGTAGATATATGCATGATGTCTACCTAACTTTAGGCATCAAAACAAGTTGGTTGTTTACCCATAGTTTTTTCCATGGAAAATTGAGAGAGAGTGTAACAAAACACTGGTTCAGACTGTAAGTAGGCTGTATGGGTCCAGGGAATGATGCTCTCTAGCAGGTGGTAGAGCACAGGGAGTGTTCTAACTCAAACACCTCAGTTCAGCATTTATTGAGGGATAAATATTGATCTGTAGTCTGTTTTGTAACATCATATGAGTGAAGAAATAGGAGGAAGGACTTGTCTGTTGTCAGCTCTTCTCTATTACTCTTCTGCACTGTGTATACCCTGCACTGTACAGTTGATTTTTTGGGTGTGCTGTTTACCATCACTCCAGACAACCAGACTTGCTCATTTTTCCATTTTTAAAATTTTTATCTCAGCCTCTCAAACAAAATGTGTGACTGTCTAGTAATCATGTCTTGTTGCTTTCAGGTATTATTTTCCTACCTATGAAGATGATACACTGCTATGTACGCTGTCAGACAGTGAAGATGCAAAAACTGAGGATCAAAGTGAAGAAGTGCCTGTTGTAAGCGAAGACATATCCAGTCTAAAAGCTCTAAAACAGAGCAGTGTTTTAAACCAGCTTCTGTGTAAAGAGAACAAGGGTCAGGAGAAAATTTGACCTGGACGTACAGTGGCTGACCTTTAGTGCTTTTTCTGCAAGACAAAAGAAAAAAAAGACAACAATATTTCAATACTGTTGGAATACAGTTAAACTCACAAATGTTATTATCACTGATAATAATAAATATCAGAAAGTGAGTGCTAAATAAAAAGTGTTAACTTCATTGGTTTATCTTTCTTTAAATTTTAGCTTCCTTTTAAAATTGAATGCTCCATTTTCTCCTAGGATCTTCAAATATCATTAGTGCGTTAGTGTTACAAATTTTTCATCTTTTTAAAATTTTTCTGAACAAATCAGAATATGAGTTCTATTTTAAGGCCACCTTGTGAAAGGTGGGAACAATTGAGACATTGTGTAAATCCAGTGAGTAAATTTCTATGTGTTATTGCTGTTAGAGAGCAGACAGAAAATGTAATTCTTGGTCTGGTGTGTGAAGGAAATCTTGTTAAATTTTACCTTAGATCTTTTCGAAAATAAAAATAAATCTGTATATCTCTATTATTAACCATCAGTATTCAAGACATATGGTGCCTATTCTGAAAACTAGCTCAGAAACATCAGTAAAGCTCTGGCTGCCCCATGAATATCTGACTGCATGAAAAGTTGCCAATCTGAAGTCTAAAAAAGCATAGAAATAATTGCAATATTGGTTGCATCAGAAATCCAAAGAATTTGAAGTAGATTTCTTGTATGGTTATGAACTGAGATGCTAAAGAATGACTTACGGAATTGCAGACACATAATCCAAATTAAATCCTAAAAATCTAAAGTCCAGAAAAGTTGCCATATTTCCTTTTAAAGTTCTCAAAGTGGCAGAAGGTCTTCAGCATGTCCAGAAAGAATCTCACTCTTGATGGGTTAAAGCTGCTCAGGGCATAAGTCCTGCTAGGATGATCCAAACTAAATAGTTCTGAAATGTTAAGTAGTTCCAGAATTCAGGTTTAGCTTTCCATAATATGTATTGCCTCTTTCAAATGTGTTAGTACATTCTTTTTTCTTCTTCAGGTCAGTTTTAGGGCACTTGCTGAAAGAATGGAAGTCTCAGCTCAGTGCCCTTCTCTGCCTGAGAAGATTCAAAGCTGTAGCTTCGCCTTTGCACAGTCCTGTTACCTGAAATTCCTTGCTATCAATAAGATATTTTGTTATTGTCTGTCCTTATATGATGATTGTGAATTATAAAGCAGTCCCTGGGAGCAGGGGCTAAAGTGCAAATCTTTTGCCATGTTCTGCTAAGCTTCTATGTCCCACCTAATTCACGCTGCAATCTTATTTGCATCAGTTTCTCTTCATTTGCATTGAACTGGTTTTTCTCCTGCCATTAAACAGCACCCTCTAGCACCTCTCTTTGCTTTCTCTTTCATCTTTTTTCTTAGGCCTGGCTGCTCTGGAGACAAGTTAGATGAACAGGATACTGAAAATGCACTAAGACAGATCTACCACATAACTGCAGAGTGAAACAGAGACAGAAGTTGTATCTGACTATCAAGAGGAAATGGAATAGAAGAAGTGCAGCAGGTGCTGCGAATACAGAAAGAAAAAGGGGACCCATGTAGCCATATGTTTGCATTGGTACAAAAATTTAGGAGGAGTAAGCACAAGGCCAATATTTTTGAACTAAAATGTACTGAAATGACCATTTTAAATAAGCTATAATCTGTACTTCTTGCATTTGTAAAATTCTTGATTTCATACAGTAATTGCAATGGCTGTTGCTGCTTTTTTTTCCCCACTAATTTTCTCCAAGCAGTTATTTTCTTCCAAACTTAGAAATTGATTTCAGTCTTTGCTTTTTAGTCAGATTCTTAGCTGAGGGAATAAGAGTTAATGAGGCTTACATTAGTGAAGTGCGTTGAGCAATGGAAAAATATCAGCAAAAGAACTATGGCAGCAGCAGCACACGAATGAGTTTTATGGCAAGCCCATCTCAGGAGGGCACATTAAGGGAAACATAAAATTTTACTGACATATAATAGAGTGAAATTGCAAAACATTTCCTAATCATAAGGAATGTAATGCTGAGTCATTCAAATCCCTACAAAATGAAAACAATATCAGGAATATGAAATGACTGCTTTTCTGGCTCTAAGAGAAATTTGAAAAAGCAATTTTTCAATGTAGAATTAAGAGACTATCTAAAGAGAAATTGTATAAATAACAGAGACTGGTTATCTATTTTGACTAAAGAGAAAAAGGGACTTAGGAAGAAGTACTACATAAGCCGTGTATAACCGTTCACTGGAAATATCAGGAACATGAGGAAGCAGATTAAGGTTGAGATTGTTACTTCAGTTACGAACAGGCAACAAAGTAGGTTTAAGTCTTTTGTAGTTTCACAGAGAGGGTTGGTTATGGTTTCTAGAGTAAAAATCAAGCATTTTCATTTGGCACAATGATGCTTGTCATTTTGCTGGAGCATACTTATTTGTTCATATAATGCCCACAATTTTCCCTAGGCATTCTTGTCCTCTTATCTGTTTTAAAACTGAAGTTATTTTTTGTCACAAATAGAGAACACAGTAATGACTGCATACAATTATTAGGGGCAAATATGGTCTTCTGAAAAAAGAGTATTTTTGGAAGCATTGCAACAAAAAAAATACAATAATGCCTCAGTTCTTGGAGTGGACAGAGTTTGGGTTGGCAAATGCATGTGAGAGAGTCAGATCAGGAGAGTGAGTACTTCTAATTTGTGTGAAAAAAATCTATACTAGTTTAACTCCAGTGAACATTTCTTACAATAAGTCTTCCCAGCTGAGACATGGAGTCCTTATACATCCTCACTTTTCTGTGTGTAAAGCCCTGTTTAGAAGGACCTGGGTTAAAGGAAGAAAAATGCTGTGTCCAGGTGACTGGTAATCCTTCCTGCCCTTTTTACCAATATCTTAATTATGTCTTTGATGCTTCTCCACACTCAGTTTAGTCTGACAAGTCTGTGCAGATTTATTCTGGTTTAAGGAGTTAATGGTTGTTGGCTTCCATTTAAGACATTGTTTTCTGTTTCTGTGTACATTTGCCTGGCATGCTGTGAGAGCTGTCAGTGTCTTCTCTTAGCTGGCTAAATGGTACCTGATGTGAGAAACACCAGACTAAGTCTCTGGAAAGTCTCTCTGCTGTTGTCCTTTCTCAGTGTCATTGCTGCCTCTGAATTCTAGTCAGATCTCTACTAGCAAGTGAGGTGTTTGTTACAGTCTCTCTCTCCTCTCTCCTTTCATTTAACAGTGTGTTTGACCTAAATCTGACAGGAGACACTGAACTTTGAGTAGAAGTAAACAAGGTTACCAGTGTCCATTCTTGAATTCAAGTCCAGAGCAGACAGTGAACATAGGCCTTGGCATCATCTACTGTCTACTGCCAATGAACAGCAGCAAATCCCATGGCTTTGCTCGTGACTTGATGCTGTAGTAAATGTTCTTTCATTATTTACATTTTACTTAGATGTATACAGAGTCCAAAGAGAATCAAAAATCCCTGGAGAAAAGCTGTATTTCACATTGGCAACATGAAAAATACTTTGTTTCCCCAGGAGGTTTTGTTAAGTCTGGATGCTTTCTGAGGCTGGAGTGTCTATTGGTCGAATGGTGTCCTTGTCTACCTCTGGCAGGTATATCAAACTTGGTAGATAACGTCACATGCAAGAGGTAATTTGTAGCCCTAGAAGGAATTACTGCTTCCATGTAGTAGTCATTAAAATCAGCTGCTGTAGAAATATGTGCAGCAGTGGTTGCATGTAAAATTAATCCCTTTTCTTCATGAGCATTCAGTGTGCTGTTCTTCCAAGTGCAGTTGTTTGGGTTTTTTTTTCCTTTCTATAGGAAGTTTTCTTCTACTAAGCTGTGCTCAGTTTGACTTCTTCCACCAGGAAGAAATTTTTAGTTGCTTCTTGAATTGGATTTTACATCTTTTGCCAAACTCTTGCTCATGAGGATGCAAAGAAACTATTTTAGAGATTAACATGTAACCCTTTAGTTGAAATCACATTTGATATTCTACATCCCTGAAAAAGTCACTCTCTTCATAAGAAGAGCAGGGGAATTGAGGATATTTACAACTGAAAACACATAAATTGTGTTTGCATAAATTTAGATAGAAATAAAAGTGGTTTTCTTCCACAAATGTACCTTGGAACACAATTCTCTCCATCTGGTTTACTATCTTGAGACTGAAAAGCTGGCTGTGTGTAGATTACATAGGGGTCTAATGTCTAACCTTGCATTATAATCAATAAATATAGTCTGTGGATCCTAGAGTTGTTCAGCTCACCCTAAAGAAGTGCCAGTGGCAGATTGCTAGGGTTACTGCTGGAAGGCTGACATGCTGCAATTGTAATTCTCAGTATAAACAAATGCTTCAAAAATTCACATTTTGAGGGGGTCATACAGTGCATTTGTGTGTCACATCACATCACATCACATGAGTGTGTAGTGAAATCCCTCAGAATAACTACAGGCAGACTTTTGGTATCACCTCCAGCCACAGCTTCATTCAATGTCAGGAGACTTTATATTTCTATGCTTTCTGGAAATAGCAGAACAATCTAGGAATAAATAATGCAGGAATTTCTAATTATTCATTAGAGAGTTTGTCTTTGTAAACTGCCTGCACAGCTTTGCAGAGCCAAGCACTGCTTTAGCCTTTAGGTGGTTTTTAATTTAGGCTTCCAGTTGTACTGAGGTAATTTTGTTACTTTCTGTTGCATATCTGTGTCTTCACACCACTATGGAAATATTGCCATAGATCTTCACAAGTATTTGACCTGTTGTAATAAACTGGTTTTTGTTAGAATCTAGGTGAAATGAAGAGCAAATAAGCAAGGATGGAGCTTAGCATTTGTGAAGAAGGATCATGAACCTGTGACAATGCTTGCCACCTGTATTTTTACAATGATTTACCATGCATTCTTTGACAAATATTGTTACTTCCCTCTGCCTCAGTTTTCTAAACAGCAAGATCATGATTATATGATAACAACTACTAGAAAGAAAACCTACCAATGAAGAAAGGATTCCAATGTATGTGTGCAGCTTATCTGCATTAGTCAGGCTTTCAAATTTGAAATATTTAGTTCAGAAGGTGACTAGATCACAGTCAAAAGGTTTACTCACTCATGAAGAAGAAACTTAATATTGGGATTAAGGAAGCAAAAGTTGAACATTTTGAAAATGACATTCTTTTAAAAAAGAAGGGTTAACTTCCGAATCAGATTTTCAGAATATTTCTTATTTGCCTTCAGCTGAGGTTTTCAAGTATAGAATGTATATTTTGTAAAAGATCCTCTGCTTTTAGTCATGTTACAGATTTTCCAAGTGTTCAGTTGCATACTAAGGAAAATTGTTTTCCTGTAAGAAAAAAATTACTGCATAGCATAGAGTACCCATGGTTGGCACAGATGAGAGATGTCCATTTCTAGTCTGCTCTAGCCTTAAAAGGTATAAACCCATGAGTTTGCTGAGATCAAAGAAAGAAAATATATTGCAAAATACAGTGCGTCCCTTAATTCATTTAATCAATCCATTGCTTTATAAACTATTTATAAACTGCTATTTTAAATCCCAGCTCTTTAAGAAAGTTTCAAGTGAAGATTTCTCAGATTTGGTTTAAGCTTGTTATTGCATGTACCTTGCCTTCTCTTCAGTGTAGGAAAGTTTCTGATTAAGACAGGACTTCTTTTCACTATTAGAGATGATACTTGGATATTTTCTTCTCAAAAGTTGCTGCAATGGTAATTTTGTTCATATTGTCATCAGAGGCCTGAGTTTTTTAATTTGCCTTGAGCCACTCAGACAAACAGTTACATTTCAAGTAAGCAATCTGTGAAAGGACTGATGCTGGGATCCATGTTTCAATGCAGCAGTGTGGACCATTCTTCCATTGATGCTGGATTGTCCCTAGGGATCTTTAAAGATGAAGGATCTGTTGTTCCTTCTGCCTTCTAGACCTTGGTGACACTGGGAAAGTTGTTTAAATGCCCCTAGTGACTGATTTGAAACCAGTTAGATAGGATTCCAGTCAATATCTAAAATGAATATGAGCATCCTGTCAAGCAAATATTTCCTGCTGTTTAGTTTTGTTTCTGGTTGCAAAAAACCACAACTTTCTTTAATATATGTGACAGTGTTTATCCACTAAGTTTTTCTGGGGCTTTGTGCTGATTAAAAACAGTACAGTTCTAGAGTCTTCCCTCTCTTGTTTCTACTATTTTATTCCTCATCTCTTCCTCTGTCACCATCCTTCCCATTACCACTGGCCACCTCCCACTCCTCAGTCAGGTTTACCTTGCAGTCTTTCATCTGAAAGTTAGACTAAATCTTTTTCCAATATCATTCCAAGCTAAGCAGAGCTGAATATATGTGCAGAATGCCTCCTATGCAAACTAAGGGCTTTGCAGAGGCAGGGGAAGATAGACTGGATAAATATTTTGGTGCTCTCTAGTCATGAAGTAAAAGGCGACAACATGTTTTCTGCATGTACATGGGATGATCTGTGTAAAAAGCAGTAGCTAAAACTACTTGTCTTGAAAAAGGGCTTTTAATAAATCAGTAATGATAAAATATGTACTAACCTATTGGACATAACATTTGAGCATGATATAAACAGATGACTGGTGTCATCTGTTGTGCAGGCTGTAAATTAATGCTCTGGTGGCTACCAATAGTAAAGGAAATCTGGATTTTAGGGTTTTTTTCTAATTTCAAATGATCAAATAGTGTTTTATGTCTTCCTTTGAGAAGGCTATATCCATTCAAGAGATTTCAACTCTTTGTCCAGGCATTTAGGCTAGACACTTTGCCCCTTGAATTTAGATAGCAATTGGAGTGGGCTTGCTGAGACACTGGTGATAAGGCAGCCATCTGTTTAAAAAGGGGCCCAGCAAATTTCATTTTCAGTGACTGAATTAAAATACCCTTTAGCTCCTTTCATTATATTAATTTGTTTTATTAATTATTTTTCATTTACTTTATTTTTGTATCACGTTATGTGGAAGACAGGAGGCTTAGAACCTGGAAATGGAAATTTAAGAAAAGACAGAAGCCGTGTAATGGTGGTACAGCTTGAGATGCAGGATTTCCAAAAATGTCAAAGAGCCAATAAATGCATTTTTTCCAGAATAATCAGAAATCTTGCAAAAATCTGAAATTAATTTTTTCTTTTCTGAAATTAAACTTTAATTCTCGGGAATGGGAGACATTGAGAATTCTTCACACACAGAAATTATTAGAAGGCCTGTTTAGGAAGTAGAGGTAGCTTGTTTGCACTTGAATACCAAGGAATAGACAGGCCACCAGAAGGAAAACCTCCCAGACCTTAGGAATCCTTCCTAGAGATTTTCCTTCCCTTCCCACCCTCCTATTAGTCCTGATGTCTCAAATATCCTGGAAGATTTTGAGGGCCCTTGGTTTCCCATGGTTTCAGTGGGAGTTGCCAGGAGCAGCTTTCAGATTCAGTCACGCAGTGTATTCACTCCCATTGCAGACTGCTGCAGCCAGGATCTGCAATATGTCACACTTTAAGATATTTTTCCAGGGAGCAGCGCCTGTTTTTGTGACAAAGAGCCACACAAGCACTTGCAAAGACACCAAGGAAGGGAAAGACACTCATTTTCTCCCCTTGCATCTCCAGCAGGTGAGTGACACCACTTCTGTCCTCTTCTGCAGTCAACTGGTAACTTGCCTTGTCCAAAATTCACCTTTTCCTGTGGTGGTGGAAGGTAATGACCTCCCCATCATCCAAGGACAGCCAGAAAAATGAGAAACCCTCCTGATTTATTCTTTGAAGAACACACTGTTTATATTCACCTTTCTCTGTTTTGAGGCAGAGCACACATTTTTATCCCTGCCTCATCAGGTCGTGTAGGGGGGTGCAGGCAGATGGTTCATTGTCAGGCTCCAGACTTCTTTAATCCCTCCTTTCTCTCGAGGGCAATAGCTAATATGCTGGCTAAAAACACAACTAGACCACTACTTACTGATTTTTTTTTNGCTGATATGGAAGTTCATACATATGCACAGATTATTTTCAGTGAAATCTCTGAATTTCATGGTTACACCCAGGTAAGGTTTTGGATGCATTAAAACCGAGCTAAGCAGGGTTCAAATTATTAGGTTTTATTCCAGTGACTGTTTGTCTGGATTTTATGCTATTCTCTGAAACAGGAATTGTCCCTCCAGAATGACTGCCCTCAGCATGGCACTTTAGACCTGTGCCTGTTTTGGTGCCACATTCTTCTTGCATCTCTTGTGGCAAAACATCCATGAGACTTAAAAGTGTTTAAGATGAGGCTGCCTGTGCAAAAAATGCTTTAAACATTTTTAGGCAGAGGAAGGTTCCAGACCAAGTCCCCCCTCCCTGTGCATCTGTACTAACTAGGTTTTTACATAGCAATTCCTCCCACAGCATGAAAACAAGCAATGAACACGTTTCAATAATTTAAAACCAGATGAAAACAACCTCCAGGGAAGACTGTGAGCTCCATATCTCACCTAGATGGAATTTCTGAAGCCCTCATATAGGTAACTATACGTTAGGGAGCATGGATGCAAACATCTTTTCTGCTGGCTCCCTGATTCCTATGCTGACTGGTTTGGGCTTTGTTTTAGTGTGCTCGTCCCTATGGACTAGGCAGGGAATGCAGGTAGCAGCTGGGGGTTCTGCATTTTGTGGCAAGGGAGGTAGCTCAGAGTTACCACAGGGTCTGAGCTGCCCGTCAGGGCCCAGCAGCCGCTGCAGGTGAGCGGAGTGGAAGGAGGATGCGCCAGCGCAGTGCAGTGACCAGAGCTCATCTGCTTTACCTCTCTGGGGCACTACACAGTGAGTTAATAACCCCCAACCTGGGGCTCGGGGGAAGCTTTTTTGTTTCAGTGCTGTTTAACTTCTCCAGGTCCTGCAGGTAGTTGCTGCAAAAGTAAAAAGCACACAACTGCCACAAGTTGGGCATTATTAGATTAACAAGCTGCAGAGGTCTCTCCTGTCCTTTTCTGTGTAGCATTGCTGTTCTAACTTGAAATTGGTTTTGTCACCAGTGACAGATTGCAAACTACCGCACCTTTAGAAAGTTGACTGCTTTAGGCTCTGCATCCATTACTGTCACTTAACACATTGAGAGAAACGTAGAAACAGCTGCTTCCATGCAACATGCTACAAAATTCCTATGAAAAAATCAGATGTGATGTTTTGACAGCAAATATTGCTTAGCATGCAAGGCAAGCTCTACCTGAGATAGGCAAAACCACTGTCACTGAAGTAGAAAAACTGAAATGCACCAGCTTCCTGGGCTGACAGGAATAGAACAGAGTAGGAATGTTCAACCCCGTTTTTTCAGGAGGCACAGACACCTTAGAAATTTGCAGCAAACACAGAATCACACAGGAAGGAGATGTATTTGCTTTTCTCGGTCATTTTGGAAGCAGCCAGCCACAGGAGCACCTGGTTGGAAACCACAGACAGGACTCTCAGACGAAATGAAAGGACTAAGTGTGTCCCAATTTCTGGTTAATGAGAATTAGCAGGTTTTGGGCCAAGATAACGTTCAGTCATATCAAAGTTACATATAGACTACAATAGGTAAATGGCTGAGCTGAAAGGACAGGAAGAGCTGTGGGGCTGAAGCCCCTGTACCCAGCTGTGCAGTGCTTCATATCACCATTCCTGCTGCATTGCTTTTTTTAATGAAGTAAATGTTCACAGAGATACCAATCTGGGTCACTGAACTCAAATCGTTCTGCAAGCACTTCAGCCCAGTAATACCAAAGAAGAGCTCAAATGATTTTGAACCACTGATACATCTGATGATCTTTTATTCATTTTTTTCCTGTGCATTATTGATTGCCTCTTTTGTTTGTTTGCTCAAAGAGAGTTCAATTGCGTTCAGGAGCTCAAAGTTTGTAACATCTGACAGTTGGTCTGGAGGCATCTCCTGGCCCCTGGGGGATTAATTTCAGAATGTTAAACGTGCATTTCACTGTATTTCAGTGATCTGCTAACATCTGAAAGGTAAGATGTGGAATCTGAACTACCCCCACCCCAATGGTTTCTGCAGGCAACACAGGCAGAGTATGTAGGCGTTCACCACAAGTGTAGGCTTACTGGGGGAGGCATTTGGAGCTTGTGCCCTCAGCCATGCTCCCTTTAGTGTCTAGCATTTTTATATTTTGTAATTAATTTCCTGGGAATAAATTCTATTCTCTCTGACAATCCAAAAGGTTTTCTTACAGGAAATCAGTTTGAGGGTTTGAGAATGCTTTTAGCAAATATTTGTATTTGTACTCAGTAGTAAATCCAGCACATACATTATTATCTGCTGGTAGTTCTTTTTCCTTCAACAGCCTCATGGACCACTCAGCTCATTTTTGTAAGGACACGTCAGACAGTCTCTCCAACTTGCTTGAGTGCAATGCAATTTAACGTGGGTCAGGCAGTCTCAGAAGAGCATACAAGGCCGAGCAGCTGCATTTGCTCTTCTGAGAAATAGAAGGGAATTGAAAATTTCTCATTATATTTGTTCCTTTGTATTAGAAAGGCAGTTTATTCCAGCCTCAGAAGTTTGCTGCCCAAAACTTCTGTGTTAGCACTTGGCTTTTTTTAGTGAAAGACTTGGGGGGGGAAAGGAAGACAGAAATGCAGTTGCATTAGATAAAACTGCACATAGAAGGGCAAAAGCAGCCGATGTTACAAAGCCACATTGTGGTCTTTTCTGGACAGTTTACAGAAAGATGCTGGAATTCAGTTCCCTGTCCACTGTAGTGTCTTCATTTATCAGTATGACTGTACTTCCTGCATTGGAACAATTTGCCAAGCAAGTTTTCTTGCAGAGCAAATTTTGAGAGTTTCAAAAATACAAAATCTATTTATCAGTCTAATCTACTGATATCTTTCTAAAAAGCCTTTTTGTATAAACACCGTTCAGCCATCTCTTTCAATACAAAGAAGCTTATCTGATTCTAATCAGGTTTTCCATATGTACAACTTGGCCAGTATTGTATATTTATATTTATATCAGTATTTTTATAAATTAGCAAACAAACATAAAGAGAAAAAAAGTAAATTCTCTTCCCTAGAGAACTCACTGAATGTATTTCACATGTTGGAAAATAAGATTAATGATAGCCTTTCTTTCTACAGTTGAAGGAGAAAAAGATGCATTTATTTATAGGACTGTTTGCTTATGAAAAAAAGTATTGAGGGAGCTACTACATTAAAGAAAAAAAAAGGAATTTCTTCTATTTGTTTCTGTGGGGGGGTTTTTTGTTGTGGGTTTGTTTTTTTTTTTTAAAGTGTCCTGTAACTCCATGTCAGTGCTCATTGTCGCACACTCATAAGCACCCCTGTATGCTAAAGAGCTCTGTCGTGGTGCTGTGTTCTTAAGGAAAAGACAGGATCTCTGGAGACCACAGCCCAGAAGAGCCCTGTGGATATGAGCAGTGATTCCCCAGACTTGGTCTGGGTGGCATAAGTGTTTAATGATTCATTAGGCTCTCACTAAAAAATATTTGGAAGTCTTGCTGTTCCATTAACCAATACAAACAACATTACTACATTCTTGTTCTTGCTTTCCTCTCCTTCTTTCCTCTTGCATCTTAATCCTATTTAAGTCCCAGGCTCTGAGCATCAGAAATACATCCACGTGTATTTGCAGGGTTCCAAAATATGACAAGCACCTTTTCTGCTTTAGCTTAGGTCTTGTGTGATATAAAAAATATATAAGAACATTATATAGGAGGAGCTCCCAGCTCCTTCTTTCAAGCATCAGATCCATGTGTTCTCTCATCCTCCATGGGCAGTTATCATCAATTTATAATTAGGCTCAGCTACTTCACTGTAGGATTCTATATAGTTTTCCTGTTGGCATGTAAATAATACTCTTTTAATACTCTCAGAAACCACATCCTTCTCTCCCTGAAGTACTTCATTAACATATTACCCTCATGTTTTCTAAGATAGCCCAATTCTACACTCTTATGCTTACAGAAGCTGTTGGATTCTCCTAAAGCAGAGACTAGAGGATAGAGTAACTGTAACATGAAGGTCTAACCCCGAAATGCTGGAGTCAGGTGCAAACCTATGCCCTTGTAGGAAAGGTTGTTCTCCAGAATTACTTGGAAGGCACTTGTCATTAAGGCTGTTAATTGGAGAGGGAGGCAAGTACTGTTCCCACATTTTCCAGCACTCATGCTTGGGTGCACCTGGGAGCTGAGGCAGCAGTGCTGGTTGTGAGGATGAAAAGCATTTCTAAGAAGTACACTGCATTTCTTCAGCTCTTTGAATTAAATATGCTAAAATACTCAAATACAGTGACAGTAGAGCAATATACACTGTAGGTATACGGTAATAAGCTTTGGGCAAGAGGGAAAGACACTGTGCACTATCATGTGAGAATCCCAGGCACACCTTCAGGATCAGGTGGAACCTGCTCTCCATCTTTGCTCGCTGTGTGTCTGCTTGCATTGACTGTTTTAGGATATGATACTGAAAATCTTTTTCTATGTCCAGTACACATTCATTTGCATTCACATGGGATAATGCTCTGCAGTTGTTACTAACTAGATGCTGAATAGGCTCTTCCAAATAGAGGTATTGCTCAACAGGAGCAGGGGAATTTGAAAGAAAACCCATAGTTACCCAGTGGGAGTGAGGAATCATTTCTAATCTTCTCTCTGCAATTTCTATGTCATTGAAGCGCATGGGGTCTTATATGAATCTTCCATTATCTGTGGAGGAAAAATCCTTGCTACTTTACAACAATTGTGCTATTCTGAAAGGACAGCTGTGAAATCATGGCTATATTTATAGGCCCTTTAGCCAAATATTTTTTTCTGACTTGACCTGGGTCTGCTTTGAGTTTAATTTGGAAACCTTTCCAACTCAAAACACATGGGAGTGCATGTCTCTGGCATGAGGCAATTCAGTAGAGAAACACCACGTCACCTCCACGTAAGAGCTTTTGGGTATGCCATTATGCCTTGCAGACAATCCTCAAGCTGTGCCAATTGTTTCATGGTGCCTGCATTTTATTTACAAAAATGTTGCATATTAAAACTGGGATGGCCATTAAAAGATGCCCATGTTAGGGAAAGGACAAAGTAAGGTCTGCTAGAAGTTGGTGCTGACTGAACATCCTTGCTTTAAATCTTCACTCACAGTAAGAGGGTGTGAAAGGGCCATTCCAGAAATACCGACTCTGATCTCTGCCTACAGACAGGGAGGTAGAGGTTAAACCCTAACCTGTCAAGTCCTTTTTAAGGATCATTCATATACTAATCCCATTGAGCAGTCTGCTATGGTTGGAGACACAGAATGATCCACAGACATGAGAAAAAGCCCTAATAACTGCCCAGGGCTGCGCTCAAAAGTTCATGTACAACAGCACGGCTCAGTTAAATCCTCAATTACTCTGAATGCCCTGAAAATCTGGCATTTCCAGCTATCAGACATGCAAGTTAAGGGCTCTGCACAGACTTTTGCAGACTGCTGTTTTGCAAATCAGGCTCTACAAGGCTAGAAGTAAGTCAGGAAAACAAGTGAGGCAAGGAGCAGTCTGGATGACTGCTTGTGAAACCCTTCTGTTGGAAACAGGCTCCATGCCAGCTTCTTCTTTTCTATGATGTTTCCCTTTCAGGTTTGAGTCCACAGTCTACCTCTGCCTCTTTTGAAGATTTTTTTTTTCCTTTGAACATTGCATTTTTGCTTCATGGGGAAGCAGAGCCATGGGAGCGCCAGGAAAAAAGAAGGCATTTGTAGCTCCAGAATTCAGAGTTCAGGCCTCTTACTTCATTTGTTTTTGGATCTTCACACATATTCAAACTCCTTACAACCCCAGTCCCTGCTGGCAGCAGTGGATTTGCCAGTTCCCAGTTTGAGTGTTAGAGGTATTGTTAGGGCATCATCTATATCTGTAAGAGAAGACAATTACTTTGAAACCTATGTAGCAACTGGGACCTAATTTCCTTAAAAAGATGGAATGACATTTTTTCTTTCTTCCTTAAAAAATAGGATCCCAGCTTGATAATGCCTAAGAAAGCTCTGAAACACTTGCTGAGCTGGTTGAAATAGATAAGCCTAAAATAGATTCTGTACAGGCAGTTACAGAAATTTGAATCTAGAAATTGATCAGGTAAACTGTTGGAAAAACATGGTGATGTACAGCGATGTTAAACAGTCTAACCTTGCCCATTCATGCTTCAAGTAACAGTCCAAAACAGCCACATTAGTGTTAGAAGGATGGACATTTTTTTTTTGTTTAAAGTAACTTTGTCATATCTCAGGCTGTACATCCACACCAGGAAAAGAAAAGGAAATCAAAACCTTTCTTAAGCCAAATCCCCCTCTGGAGAGCATCACACTGTGCCACTGGCCAGCTCAGACAGATCCACCCACCGCTGCCACCTGTCACCAGCAGCTCCCTGGGTCAGGTCACCCCCCTGTAGCACCGAAGGTTGGGAACCTTTCCAGTCCCTGTCAAGGGCTTTTCCACACAGAGCACAAAAGGCCTTGTCCAGGGCTGTACCAAAGCCAAGTCTAGCTTTGAGTTTTCCTTTGTTTTTTCAGGAGAAGAGTCTGACACTTCCCAGCTAGCACAGTGGAAGAGGCACTATCTGAATCTGGTTGTCTGCAGCCACAGCTGTGTGCTAAGCTGCTTGTGTTTTCAGACATCTAATGTTAAAAAAAGGCTATACATCTTTAGTAGACTATACACCAAAAGAAGTGTCTTTCTTTGGAATTAATATGTATTTTGTAGCACATTTTCAGGAGTTGAAAACTGCATGGAAAGCGAAAGGTATTAAACTGCCATGAGTCGTAAGTGCAAAACCACAATTTCCCAACAGAGCAATCACAGGAAGAGGTTTATGAAGATGAGGAGGAGAACATGGTCCTTCATATCCAAGCAGAGACCACTGCCCCAGCAGCTTCTTCAGTTCAAAGCTGAATCTCAGGACACAGGCTGCATACACAAGGCATGAGGCAATCTGACCAAGGCACTGTGACTGAGGCTGCCACAAACTTCTCTGTATCATCAAGATTTCTGGAAACTGGCAGCAAAAACATAGAGACAGTCAAATAAAATAAACACATCATAACTACAGAGACTCAGAGACTGCTCAGATTTAGGTGTGTTAAACCAAGTCTTCGCAGACTGCAACAAGGGAGAAGTTGATCTATCTCTGTTCCCTTGTACAAACTTCAGAAGATAGAACAGTGATGGCTCTTTTAAAACAGACAGTTTTAAAACGTCTGTGCGTCTGCAGAAGTGGTTTCCAATAATTTTCCCTTTGGATGAAAAATTACAAGACAGATCTAATAATCTACTATGATATGTTTAACAACCTAGTTCCTGTGTGTTCTGCCCTTTGAGGTGGTCCAGTTTCTTCGTAAAATGAGGTATTTTAACCCTGGTCATAGACAGGGTCACAAAGAACACATCACAGTTTTCATGTCTGCAGCATCATTTCACTACCACTAGAATTACCATTAGAATAAGACAAAAGACCACACTCTCTCTATTTCTCTGCTGACACATATATTACCTTATGCTGGACAGGCCATTTGAGAAAGCTTAAAATCAAAGAAAAAATCTAATCCGCCATGTAAACCACTGTCACTTGAGTAACTAAACTGCACAAACTGTAACGCTGATGGAAACCCAGAGCAGATTTCAAACCAGTATTAAATGTGTGCAACTCATTCCTTCTGTTCTGCCAAGTCATCATCAAAAGAGGAACACACAGACACACAAAATGACTCATGCAGGAAATCCAGAATACTGCAGAATTCATCTCTCTGCTGTGACAAGCTCATCCTAGTTTCATGTATTTTATTTCCAGTGCAAATTTCTTTCAAGACACTGTTTCCATGTTTTATCCAGGTTACTTGGTATGCAGCATGGGTGACATCCCTTGACACAGGTTAAGATTTAGCAAATACAGCACAGTGTTTCATGAATTATGTGTTTTTGCACTACAATCCTTCAGGCTGGAGATGTCTGTGCTGCAGACACTGTTGACACAGGAGCCAAGAGAAGACTAAGACTAAGACTAAGACGAAGACGAAGACGAAGACGAAGACGAAGACGAAGACGAAGACGAAGAAGAAGAAGAATAAGAAGAAGAAGAAGAAGAAGAAGAAGAAGAGGAGGAGGAGGAGGAGGAGGAGGAAGAAAAGATATAATACTTCAGCTTGGTACTTCTTGGTACCTCACGGGTTTTTTGCCTACCCTCCCTAATAATTTGTATTGCTAATGCAATCGCTCTCTTCCATGGGTGGCCTGAAAGTCCCCAACACATTTTTACAGGTTTTGAGCAGAATCCTGCAAAAAGAGGAGATCAGAGTGGTTTGTCATCAGCAACAAGGATGCTTGGGGTTGCTGGGGGTACAGCAAGTCAGGGCTGCCCCCCCTTACAAAAGCTGGTGTCTGGTCACAAAGCACGAAAAAAACCCCACAAGTAATGAAGAAAATACATCTGCACCTTAAAACTGACATTTGCCAGCATCTGTGTCTCATTTTGAAACTCAATGCACTGTTATGGAGAAATCAGTAACTTGCAAGGCAGAGTCTTTCTGGGTGTACTGTTGTGTGTGCTGGGTTAAAAGCCAAGGGATGGGGGAAGCACTCGCTTGCATGGGTACAGCAAAGCGTGGCGCCAGCTCCCTGCTGCCAGCCTTCCCTCTCACCAGTGGCAAGAAGGGACCTGACACAAGGGTAGGCAAGAATGCATTATGTTAAAGGACAAAGCAACATGAACTTCCATTGCTTTAACAAAACTTTGAAAATACTCGCTCGTGTCTCAATGTGACAGGTTTTTGCAATTAAAATGTCATTTTTTGTGAGGGTAACGTTATGCTCTGTGTTAGGGATCAAAAGCATAAAAAAATAAGATGGATGCACCTGAATAAGACAGAAATTAAGCAAAAGCTATCAGAAAACAGAATGGATTTTAAGTAGCATTTTAATCTACATCTACTCCATGACTACATCTTATGAAGCGTTGGTTTGACAGCACAGAAGAAAAAAGGCACAATGTTTTTTAGAAAAACTACAAAGGCTTTCAAAAGGTTTTCAGAACCTTTTAATCCTACTTTGGTGTTCTGAAAATCTTCCTCAATTAAATACTTCCTCAGCATCAAAGGTGTCACTGGTGCTCTCAGGAGAGTTCTGTGGCATTTCTCCTTCCATAGTGTTGCCGATTTGGGCAGATTCTCTGCTAAATCCTGTAGGTTTGCTCAGCAGGGGAGAGAGGTATGAGCAACAGGCTTGGCTTTTGTTTGTGTTAGCTTTTTGGGTCATCAGAACTCCCCATTAGGTAATTTGTCCATTAGGTTTTGGTCTCCCCACTGCTTCTCTCCTTTGGTATGTGCCTGGACAATGCTCACTGCTACCTGTACCCGCACTACTGACGGTAAATTTGATTTAAAAACTTTCTAATACTGCCAATATGGAAGTGCCTAACAGGTTTTTTTTCTAAAGTGCTTTTATTTCCCCTTTTGGTCCCACAGCAAGTTTTGCTGACTGTAGTCTATGTTAATAGTAGGGCAAAAAGGATGGTAGGAAAGGTCAGGAACTCCAAGAGATAGACAGACACAACAGTGACTCTACTAAAAGGCTTCTTTCTAATTCAGGCAGCACACTGTGACTGAACAAATGGGAAACTGAAGATAAGTTAGTGGCCAAAAGGAAGGAGATTACAAAAATAAAGGCTGTTTCTCCTTGGGGATGATCTCATATCTGAACAACTGAACTCTCACTTCCTTGTCTTTTGTCTTCTGCTTGTTACCAGTGCTGGTACACAGAAGCCAGGAAGGAAACAGAACAAAACCATTTTAGAGAGATAATATTATTTGCAAATATCTGGGAACACTAGTAGGAATCACCATTTTCCTTATTCATAAGAGGTTTAAAAAAATAGCTCCCTAGCCCGACCTAAGAATGAAGGACATATCTGAAGAAGGTTTATTGTGGTCGTTTAAAAGTAGCAATAGCTACTCATTGTAGAGCAGTCATTTAACTAGGACTGCCTCCACACAAAGGAGATGCATTTCAGGCTCTGCCAAAACAAGAACTGAAGCCACTGATTCAGGACAGTTTGCTCAGGAGTCAGTTCCTGCAGCTTGCTTTGGCTATGGCGGTACCTGCACGGCTGCACCCAAGCTGGTTACCCAAGCCTCTCTGTGGGTGTGAGCAGAGACAGAAGCGGGCTGTGCAAGGGGAGGGCTGAACTCCAGCATATGTGCACAACCCAAATCTGCACCAGCACCAGCTGCTGCTGTAACAGGGGAGGAAGACCTCCTCCACACAGGCTGTGCAGCCAGGAGCTCTGCTCCCAGAGGTGGCAATCAGTGTGTGCCAGCCTTGCTGCTCCTGCTGCTGCAGGGCTCTCTGCTTGCCCCAGAAATAATGAAGTGGTCCCCTTAAAAATGAAACCCCCAAATACATGGTGTTTCTGCATATACTTGCAGGGGATTTATAGGCAGTTTTAGCCTTCAGAGTTTGGAAGATGGGAAAAAAGATTAAAATATCCTGGGAGTTAGTTTCTAGATAACTCACACACAGGCTCATCAGGCTCTTTGTTCTCATTGTCAAGGGAAACTAAAATAATTTCAGATTGAAAACTAAAGAATCCAGCCATGCCAAGCAGGTAATGACATGACCATAAACAGAGAGCAGTGCCTTGCCAGAGAGGTTTTCTTTGCTTTTCTGTGGACCCATGCCATTCCACAGCAGCCCAAGTCCCTGCTCCCCAAAATGTTGTGATGCAAATGGCAAACATGGGCTTGCAGCTCCTCTAATTTTCAGGCAGCAGTACTAGCCGAGCTGGAAGATTGAAATGGCAAGCCATGAGTGAAATTAGTATATTGTGGTAGAGGAAAAGCATTCAGGCTGACTCCAAGTGCCATGCATAAGTAAGACACCATTCTTTTTCTTCTGCTTAGCAATTCTTTTTCTTTATACTCCATTTACACTGTATTAAGTATTTATAAGAGATCACTTTAAATCCTCTTTGCAGTCAGCATCTGTACATCTAGACTCATGCCTATTTGCTGAGGCTGTATAGCCAGGGAAACACACTGTGGGTAATTGCTGCTGTGAGGGTTTTGACTGAACAGGTAAAAAGTATATGTGCCTTTACAAAAAAAGTGATTTTTGCATCTGCCTTCTCTTATGTATGCCCAACTCAAATTCATTGAGCTAAGAATGCTAGCATGTTCTTGAGAAATAGGTGTTAAGCTGGGGAAAACCAAGTGAATTTCATGTTTTGTAACTGGAAAATTACTTTCTGCCCATATAATGAGTCAATGTATGTGCAGAGTCTGTGAGGCACAGCGTGCAGTGTGGTACTGCACCCTGTTGGTCTGTGGCATTATGAAAGCCCAACTGCATTCTCAGTACAATGTGAGGCAATTTCTTTTATATTAAACCTTTATTTCAGGCAAGCTGGTTCAAAATGCAATGAAGGGACAGGTGGGATAAAAAAAGAAACTCATCCTGGCAAAAAGAGTGTGACCTACAAAAGTGAGAAAAGCAGCTGTGTTAGAAAAGCAGCTGTGATTGAAGTGTTCTCACTCACTACTCAGTGCGTGGAAGCAACAAAAAAATAATCAGCAAGTGAAGAAAAAGAAAGCAAGTTTTCATGTTACAGGGAAGCAAGAAGGATGTTTTAAATCATTAGAAGAGTGACTCAAAAGTGTCATGTGGCTCATGTGGTTCAGTTGTCTACAAAAGAATGAGTTCAGGAGAACGACATTTTGGGAACTTGGTGCCAAAACTCAAATTCCAGAAAAGGTAATGAAGAATGTGCCTGATTCAGACTTATTTCCTGACAACATGGCTACTGAAGACATTTTAACCCAGAAAGAGGACATCAAGGTGGCCTCCCAGCAGAGGAGGAAGAGCAGGCACCCTGGAAGGGGGCCAAGGCAAAGAACACAAGTGCCAAGGGTCTGGCAAGTTGTAGGAGGCAGTGTGTATATGCAGAGAGCCATCATGAAGTAGACAGCAGAATTAGGGACATCACATCTTACAAATCAAGCCAGGCAGAGAGGTTCAGAGGCAGATCCTTGGTTAGGACACTCCTCTGCAGAGAAGCCTTGTCCATGCGTCCTGCTGATTATTTGGTCATATGCTCCTATGCCATTAGCAGTGTTTCACAGCTGAGCCAGGAAACAGTGCATACTCATTGGGTAGTCTTTGCCCAAGCAGCCTGCAGATTTAACTCATCCTGTTGAACCACTGACTCAGTGGTCACACAAGACTGTAACTTCACATATGTCATTGTTCTCCATCCATTCCTACAGGTTACCTGCGTTGTGCCACCACCTTCTTGGAGTGGACTTCCCAGGGAATGCAGAGATCAGCCAGGGGTTGTCATGTTTTGCTTGCTCATCCTCAATGCACAGAGAGCTCCTGGGTCCTGCCTAGTCCTGCCTGGCCTTTTCTTTAATCAGTCTTGGCCTGAATGACTTACCCTAAGGCTAACTAGGGTAGAAATAAGCACTAAAGACAAGCAGCTGGTTCCAGTAGCTTCTGGACTAGCACCTTAAGGGAATGGGTTTTAGGATCTTCATTTAGTGAAACCAGAGTCTTTTAATAGTTGTTGACAGTAGTATTTTATATCCAATGCATTGCAACAATATCAGAAATTATGTGGCGATAGGATTGTGTTTTTTCTCTTTAAGACATGAGTTTCAGTGACTCTCTAGTTACTTCTTTGGAATTTAAACTAGGGTGCAGTACAAGCTGTACATGCATGAGCATCCCAGTACCTACTTGTCACTTAAGTATGTGACGTGAGATGGTCTGCTGTGACTTTCCTTGGGTGCTGCATTCCAGGTAGGGTTCCTACTGGGACAGCTTTTCTGTAACACACCCAGCTGTTCCTCAGCTTTGAATGCAAAGCACCCCTTGCACTGGGCAGCTTTACTCAGTGTTTAAACCAGCCAGGAAGAGTGTTTGTGTCAGCAGCTGTGATCTGCTGCTCTCCAAAGGCTGACAGAGCTCCTCAACACGTGCGTGCGGACAGGAGCCATGCCTCAAAGGCTGCATGTTTTATTACTAATTTCTATGAGAAACCTCAGCGTTTTCTTGCTCTCATTTTCTCTTGCACTTGTGTGTAGCCCCTTCACTTGTGTGAAGCAGGAGACAGCTTCATCCCAGCAGCCATTTGAAACACAGTGAAAGAGAGAGTTGCCACTGCCCCAGGCAAGAGGCAAGGAGGCAAGGAGGGAGGTGAGAGCCAAACGCCCACCCCAGCCCTGGCTTCATGCACCCACTGAGAGCAACTTGCTTAGGAACAACACTGCCAGCAATACACAAAGAAAGCCAGTGTAACAAGAAGGCCACAGCGCTAGAGCAGCCATCAGAACCACTCCACCTTAATCTGCAGAGGGGGAAAGCAAGTGCAGTGTGAGACAGAGCAAGCTGTGGAGAGGTCCACATGTGCACCACGGCCACACCGGGAAGCAGGTCAGGCTGCAGCCACAGAAATAAAGCCTCTCAGGAGCCCACCTGCCCAAAGAGAGCCGGCTGAAAGCTGCTGGACACTACAGGGCTGGCCATGTGCTGCCAGTGGAGACTGACAGGCACACAGAATGGGGACAGCAGCAGGGTGGCCACAGCACACTAGTGCCTCTGGGCAGCCCTGGGGGCTGCTGAGCTCCCACACCAGCCTGATTCAAAACTACACCTCTTCCATCTCCCCAAAGGCAAGGTCCCTTGGATCATTAGACTTGTGAAGTGACAGAAACACGGAGTCTCCCTCCCAGTCAATACCCCAGGAGCCACAGCAGGAACCTTCTCCTCCTGCCTGCCTGCACCCAGCAGGCACCAGCTGGCCTCGCAGATGGAGGCAGAAAGCAAAAGCAACTACCATTGCCAGGCCCAGCCCAGAGCAGCCACAGGATATTCCTGTGTTCTCTCCCGTGCTTTTGCAGCCCTCGGCCGTGTGTCTCTGCTGCCAGGCCGTGCCCACCAGGGCACTGCCTGCCGTGGCACCCCCCTGCCAGCCAGTGCTGGGAAGGGTCTGCACACCTGGAAAGTCCACTAAGAAGTCCCGCTTGTCCGCACCGAACAAAGAGCACATCAGCTCCTCCCACTCTCTGTAATTAAGTCAGGCAGGACTTTACATCTTCCCACACTACCAGCTAGCTGGAGGCAGAGCACTGGCACTCTGCTGGGCTCACACGTGGGAGATGGGACTTTGGGTCTTTGCTGGGGGCTTCCAGCTACCCCTGGGACAGTTTTGATATTCAGAGTCTTGACGGACAGCTTCACAAGGGCCAATGCCGACAATACCGTGCAGTTACATGGCTGAGCCCTTGGCCTTTCTTGTGTGATTATCTGTATCTCTCTGCTCCCCAAACATCACATTTATTGGGTTCAAACTAAGGGTAACAGCAGGTACCCGAAGTGCATAAAAACAGAAACAAAGCTTCTGGGAAACTCCCCGGTTCCAGTTCACTTCTGCTTTAGCAGGTGCAAACAGCAATATTCTCTGTCGCCTCGGGGCTGGATTACAGGCAGAACATAATGAGTTCTGTGGATCTGAGGAATGGTTTGACATGCAAGAGGCAGGCAAGACCTTCAACACAGGAATAGAAGACTGGAAATGGTGATCCAGCATCACAGCTCTAGCCCACTACTTTTGAAAAAGAGAAATTTTATTTTTCATTTGACAAGCTACCTGAGACAGGCAAATTTGCTGAAGAGCAGTCATAAATATTGCCATAATTCAAACCACTGAGAACAGGTTTACTCTTATCTGTTTTCAGTGTTTTTCATATATTCATGTTGATGAGATATTTACGACTGTCTTTTCTTCCTGTGCAAGCTAATCCCTGTCTTTCTGTCCTCCTCATAACATGTAAGAATATAAATTGCTTATCTTACTGTTCAAAATGAAAAGGAAAAAAATTAACTCTATTAAGCTCATTATTGTATGCTGCCACTCATCTCCAGTCCCTTGACAATGAGAATCTCAAGGCAAAGTTTCAGCCACTTCATCTTCTTCAAACCCCCTAGAGATGTTATTGTTATGAACACAGCCCTTCTTGCTTTATTATTTCACTATAACAATGCTGCAGCAGTACAGCTAGCCAGAGGGTGACCTCCTGTGATTAGCTTGCAGATTTGCAGGGAAATCTGGAAAAACCCTGGGTTTTTAACAATTCAGGGTTTGTCTCCCTGCATTACACTCACCAAGTGCTTCCCTGGTGGTGCCAGCAGGCTTCGTGTGGCAGGCAGACATGGCTGGGGACCACGCTCCAGGTTTGCTCAGGACTTGTCACTGGGATGGCTGAGAGAGGCACACTGTCCCCCAGGAGTGCTGGCCCAAGTCTCCATGACAACAGATTTGGAACGGAGACCGGGCATGCTGAGTGACAGAAGGTCACTGCAGCAAAAAAACCCCAACCAAAACCAAACCAAACCAAAAAAAGGTATAGAGGGAGGAAAAGAGCAGCTGGGGAAGAGATCAAGGGGCATCTTCCAGCATCTTCAATCATACTGCAGTTCTGAGGTCATTGGCTCCATGTGCTAGGGCTTTTAAAATAATGTTTTAAGAAGCAATTGCCATATAGTAAAAAAAACCCAAAAAACTAGCCAAGTCCTGTGTATTTCCATCTGTTACTGCATTTATTTTTACTATAAGAGAGAAAACAGACAGCAAAAATACATTTCTTGCCTTATGGATCTTGTGATATAAAGTCAGAATGAGAGACAAGAAGTCTGGTAGGCAGACAAAAAGAGAAGGTACTGAGTCCAGTTCCTTATGATCCATTTTTCAAAGTAATTAATTTTTCGCTCTATTTCTAAGGAACTGAGTAGTATAATTGCAGTGACTGCCTCTCCTCATATCTGTCTTCCCACTGTGCAAAGACTGCTGAAGCCATCCTGCTTTTTTTACCAAATCTGCCAAAGAATTAGAAGTCTCAAAGATATTTAGCTCCTACGAGGATCAAAAAATGCAGGTGACTGGTAGAGAGGGCTGAGGAAGTGCCCTGGAGGAGGAGAGGAAAGGGTAGCTCAGCCCTCCTCCACTGCAGGAAGCAGGGCTCCTCTGCGTGAACAGCATGTGCTCGCTGGCACAATGGGCAGCACACGCTGAGCTCTGAACCCCACAGAGCATATGCTGCCTCTTGGGCCGCCAAAAATATAGAGGCATGAGAGGAAGACAAAGCACCACAGTGAGGAATTAGTGAAAACATGATGTACAGAAATGAGGGAAAGAGTAAGAGATACAGCAGAAATCTGGCCAGTGTCACGAGAGCAAGTGCAGAGATGGTGAGCAGGTGACCAGGACGTGTGGGAGGATCATTTGAAATGATCTGTAAGAACTAAACTTTGTCCATAGAACAACCACTTCAACTTAACTCTTGTGTGTTGATGTAACTGCGTGCCTGGGAAAACTGCTGGGTTGGAAAACATGGCTTCTTTAGATGGGGGAGAGGTATAACAGAGTCAACAGCAAAACAACATTTGCCCCATTAGTGAGAAATACCTTCAGGGAAGGGTAAGCCTGTTGTTCACTGAGTCTAACTCCCATTTCTGTCCTGGGGTCAATGCTAAAATTACTGAGTAGTGCAAGTGCAGCGGAAACATTTTGGAATGTGCTGTTACCCTCACTTGGAGAGCCATGACACTCGAATATGTGTGCTTCCAGCATTCTTCCTGTTCCACATGTACACACACAGCTCTCTGAAATGCTTTGTTTGGGCTGTGATCCACCTGCAAATGCTCCCAGGCATCTGCCTCTGACAAAGACGGAGAGTTTTCCCACAGGTATGTCTGCCATTTATAGTGGTTATGAAAAGACAAATAAACCATAAATATTTTATATTTTCTGTGCACCTTCATTCTCACCCATTCTTTGAGAAAGCAATAAAACTGAGAAAGCAATGTTCACTGCTGTAAGCAGCCTTGAATCACATCAGACACCCACCCACCACCATGGCTGTCACAGTGCACTCCCTGTGCTGTCCCTGCTCATCCTGTGCCTCCCCATGAATTCTTCATTAGGTCACAGTTGTCTCTAATGAGTGCTAATTCTTTTTCTTGCCCACACCTTCTTAATGTGACATATGAACTAGGAAGGCCCTAAGCAGAGCAAAGAGAAGTGCATCCTTGGTTATCTTATTCTAAATAGCAGTGCTATCATATACAAAGTAAATCCAAATTCTGATCATGGTTATTCTTGAGCAGATTCATGAAAGCCAGACGTATTTCACATGGCAACTGATAATGGGAATAAAAATAGATTTACAGGTAAAAATTAGTTCATTGCATGGGGTAGGGGTTCCTACAGAAAATTTTATCGAGGAATATTACAATGCAAAGAAAATAGTTTGGCTAAAAGGCTAAGTTTTACATTTCTGAGGTTTACATTCATTTATAGATGAAAATACTTGTTGAGCATAAATGACTATGCTCTAGAGAGTGCTGTGCATTGCCGAAACTTTTTTGATCCCAAAATAATTTTGTCTGATCATATGGAAACCATTCTTAACTCTAGAAACCTGGATGCCATATTGGCAGGCTGCCAGCCAGAGAAAACCAAAGATATTCTGTCCTTGGAGTGGGAAAGGTACATGGTTCGCAGAAGATCTTCGGGAAAAAAAAGCAGCATCAGGAAGTATCTTGGCCAAGAGGAACTTGGCAGAGCAGTGTTTTAGCTTTGCTGAGGGACTGTGTATGCCCATTGAAACAGTAACATCTGTGGAGGAAGGGCAGAGCACGGGGATACAATGCAGTTTTATGGCAGCTCTGCTTAGTCAGGGAAAGGGACTCCAAAGGGAGCTGATGCAGCCAGCTGGCTGGCTGATGAATGGAGTAATGATTGTGGAAGAGATCAAAATGCTATCAAGTGCTCCATCTCTCCCATAATGAATTTCTGAGGATTAGTGAAGCTTGCAGTCAAAGTATATAGGTGTGATATCAGGAAATATTGAGTAGTTTTTTCATCCTTAAATCATTAAAAATTAATTTGAACTCGCAAGCAAGCCAAAGCAATGGCAAAACTCTAAAGAATCTGAAATTCAGCATGAATGAAGGGAATACAGACAGAATACTGTGCTTTTGTTCACAAAATAAGGGCAGAAGTTCAATGTATTTTCTATTGGTATGATGGATTCCCACTGGATTCAGCTGTGCACCTCATGGAGTCGCTCTTTTGCAAAGCACAGCAAAGCCTATTTTTTTTTTTTTTTTTTGCAGTGAAATGCGTTGAGTATGCAGCAAAAACAGCACCTAAAGATATTTGTTTGTTTGTTTGTTTGTTTGTTTATTGCTCAGGTTACTGAATTTCTTATTTTGCCTTTAGTGAACTCCAGGAGACTTATGTTTTCTTTCATTTACCACAATTACCAAACAACAGCAGTTATAGGGACACTGTCAGGTGATCAGTTCCAGAAGTGTTAATTAAAAACATTTCTAACCTTGTACCTCTCCTTGAACTTTCATGGGTAATTTCCATTGTTAAAGCATTAAGCATTTACCTGCTTAACCCCCCAAATGTTCTCTTTTTTCCTACTCTGAAAGAGCCTTTCTAACAGCAGAGGTATTACTTCAGCAAAACCATAAAATTGATTGCAGAGTCATTATGTCAAATTCTTACCAAAACACAGAGAAAGATGATATTTTTCTTATGTTTTCTAATATCATCATGGATGTTACATCTGTACTGCAACAACGAGCAAGGCAGTTCCAGAGAGCATTGAAATTTCCATCTGGCAATAGTCCTTCTGGTGTGTATTATCTTTTAAGATACTTTCCTGGCATCTACCAGCTGCCTTCAGGAAAATTTATATGCTATTTTAGTTTGTTTAATTTCTCTTCCCTGCTAATGTGCCTTTGTTATTGCCGTGTGGAGTTCATTAACTGCGCCAGGAGATGGCAGCAATAGAAACCACTGCGTGCCCTCCATTCGGAAACGATCTCTCGTGCTGAGCGATGACAACGTGATTATCAACACACGCTTAAAAATTGTTTTGGAAAACAAAGCAAAGCAGTTGTAGACGCTGAAAGATATGGGGGGGGAAAAAAGAGCTATGAAATGAAAAAGGAACTATGGGATTCCTTCCCGGGATCTGAAGGTCAGTTTTTCACCACGTAACTTGCAAATGCCACGGAGAGACGTCAATAGATAAAACTGTTGGAAGGCGTGACTTTCCCAGGCTACCATGAAGTAGCTTTAATTCATCTGATCTTCATGGCATGGAAAAGAAAGCATTTGAGTCTAGAGCAGAAGAAGACTGGAGAGAGTCTGCAAAAATACCATAAAGATCAGATACGGGGTTTGGGGCTGCTGGACTTTGACCCATGTCTCTGACTTGGTGAGAAGAGACACAGGGAGCAAGCTGCTTATTTAACTGTTTTTATAGAACAGCTGAAGGGACATGCAGAGCCAGACAGAACATCTATTTAGGAGAAATGAGTATTTACACAAGCAAATTACCATACATATTTCCCACAGGACACAAGCATTATTAGACCTGTTACAAACTTTGTCAGCAACCGCTGAGGAAAAAAAGACTCTTATTTACCCTTCTAAATACAGACCAGTCTTCAGGGCAATACAGCTGCTTGATTTACTGGCATGGATGCCCGTGTTGCAGCCAGGATTTATCATGCATGATAAATGCAAAACTGTCTCAGCCTCAGTCACAAGCTTTTGTTCCAAGCATATTATTTATTTATTGCCCCAAATTAAGAGCATATGGGGGAAATGAGCTTCCCCTCCAGGGTGTAATGTTTGTGTGCCACTGAGCAGAAGTAGTGGAGCTGGTGGCAGTGGCAAATCCCAGTTCTGCCCTGGTCCATGCCTTGCAGCACAGCTAGGACAACCCTGGGCACACATCCCCACAAAGGGTTAGGAGGCAAAGGTTGCTACTTATGTGCTGTCCTGAAAAGGAATTGGAATGGTGAGAAAAGACACAGCTCCTTGTCATGTTTCCTGTCAAATCTGGGGCTGTAAGTTGTCTTGCTGCCTTTGTGAATGAACAGGAGCTCCTGTCGTGGAGAAATATGTGCTTTCATCATCAATGTATCTTCAAAGAAAAGTCTGTAACACTTAAAGCTTTGGTTAATTGCTTGTTTTAATGAGACAGATAACACAATAAATCATGTTTATGGAAAGCAATCTGTCCTGCATTGCAGTCTTTCCATTAGTGAGAAATTACTTGTGACTACTGGAAACAAATGATATTCTAAGGTTTTATGGGGCTTGCTTAAGTACAAAAAAGGCTAATATTGCCAGGAGGAATACATGGGTTGTAACTACAAGCCACTTCAATCATAGTATATACTTCCAAGCAAATTTGCCTTCTGTAAATTAAAGATCCACAGCCCTCAGGGTGAAGGGAGCTTTATTGCACGAAAATCTCACTTACACTGCTCAGAGATGACCCCTGTGCAACCCAGGTCAGCGATTATTTTGATGTAAAGGAAAACAGTCCAAAAGAAATGCAGATCAAAAGAAGCCTTCTTTAGTTACACAAAAACCTGTAATTATGAGGTTAGTTGATTTTCAGAACAAAAGATCACAACCTCTGGGTTTATTCATAGTTGAATATACTTCGTGACTAAGAGCTCACAAGGAAGATGGACTTTTGCACCTCTAATTGTTCCTGTGGTTAGTTTATATGAGAAGCACCCTCTCTTAAACATCTCAATTGCAATTATGTCCTATTACTACCTGTGTTAAATATTTTACTACAAGCTACAGTGAGTATTCATCCTACGTGGGTCTATAATACACTAACATATAAATGTGTTTCCTTCCTTATTTCTAGCTCCTCAATTGCATCAAAAGGCAACATGATTTATATTTTCAGCATGTTATCCTACTGGTCTTAGATGCTTTTAAATAAAGAAATGGAAGGGAAGGTACATGCAGCATTACTGGTATGTTGTTGATCTATAGGGTACGCCTCATTCCTCCAGCCGTAATTATATAACATATAAATAGAGAGATTTAAAGACATTCTAATAATTATAGCTACAATTACAAATAGAAAAATTCCGTGATACAGGAAGAGGAAAACAGTGTCTCACTGCCCTCTGAGCAGATTTTCTTAATGCTGACCAAAAAAGGCCTGGAGAGGTGTGGTATCACAGAGAAGCATGGAGGTCCTGGACAGCAGCATCCATGAGGGGCCTGCTCTGGCTTTTTTGCTCCATTGGCTTTGCCCTGCAGGAGGAGGAAAGGAGGAAAGGAGGAGAGGAGGCTTGTGAGCACTGCCCCTCTCCCTGCTTCAGTGTGGGTGCTGGCTGCCTTTATTGGTAGCAACACAGACCATTTGTGTGAGCCTCCTTTAAAAATGAGATGCCCTCTGACACACCTGAATTTAGAAGCAGATTTATTATACAGGCTGGAATAGTGATTGGCTCTCACCAGTGTCACCCGGCAAAAGGGAGCTTTCTCTAGGTTCAGTAGTGAAATCTAACAACAACAGAAAAAACCCAATCACCACCAACCAAAAAAACCGCAACAAAACCAACCAAAAACCCAACAAAAATGACACAAATGGAAAACAACCTGATAGCATGACCTTGTCCTGCCTTGTCACTTGCTCAACTTAACCACAGCAGTAATCTCTTACACAATACAATACTGCATTGTACTGTATTCTATCTCGATTCTATCTTGCAATATCTTATCTTTTCCATTATAGCCTTGTTCATTTTGTTTTCAGTCCTGACCCCACTGTCTCTGTCCTAGAAATTGCAGGGAGACTAGTGGAGTGGAGCTGCTAGATGTAAGGACACCCCTTACCAGGCCTGATCCTGACCCAGCCACATGCAGGCTGATGTCCCAGCCTGGCCTTAGGCTGTCCCCATCCCCATGGAGGTGCCTGATGGCTGGGAGCAGGGCTGCCAAAAAGGCAGTCAAGGTCTGAACAGGGCTTTAGTGCTGATCTTTTGGAGAGGAGGATTTGGGTTTTAATGACATTAATGGCAGATGTGGTGAGGAGTTGGCATCAGTCTGACTGGTTTAGGGTGCTGACCTCAAGGCAGAGGAATGCTACCAGCACTACACATTGTGATTACCACCTCAATGAGGCAGCGCACGAGGCACCACATCCCTGGATGTTTCCACTGTGTCTCTGCTACACAATTCACAGCACTCTCATCATGGGGCATTTTGAACCCCCTCAGGGATGGGGGTGCAGTCCTTCCATGCTGCTGCCTGCAGGGACAGCCAACAGAGGGGATGGCAATAGGGGAATCTCTGAGTCTGCAGGCACATAGTCTGTTTGAGAGATGCCACATCCATGTTCCTCAGTGCATGATGAGGTCCAGCAGGCACTATGTTCAGTATTTTTATCTCTTATATGAGGAAGCAAGCTGCTGGAGGCAGATGTCACCCATGTGGAGTCACACATGCAAATACTCAATATGAAACTGATGCAAGGACACATATTTTCTTCTCTCTCTCTCTTTTTTCCCCTTTTTTTAAACTCTTTCTCTTTCTGTCTTAAAGTTCTTTTGCTGGGAAGCACGCTTTTTACCCACAGACCTCAAATGAATTTTGACAGCAAATATATGTATTTTCTAAACGTTTCTCTTGGAGATGGATATTGACACAACACTTGTCAGGATAAAATTCTGTTTTTCTTAAGCAACCTGAAAAAATTGCTGACATGCCATAGAAAAACCTTGAAAGGATGGGTACAGCAGGTGCCCAACAAGACTAAGAGTTTGTATTTCTGCATCCTCAGGTGTGAAACGTGCTTGAGAGCAGATGAGATTTGTGTGGCAGATAGGCACATCAGTGCAGTGGACGTGCCAAGCACAGATCCAGACCAAGGTGACAAAGCTGAGACATGTGGCATAAGCGAGTGACGTGGCAAAAGTATTGTGGCTTGTCACGTGTCACTGAGTAGCTGGTTGTGAAAGACACTGTTTAAACAAACTGTTGTGTACATTTCCATGTCAATACCTGTCTGTCCAGATTCTTAATTTTAAAATGCAGCTCTTAAGCATATTTGAGTGAGTCATTATTTTTGGCCAGGACTGACAGTAACCGGAAAATCTAAACATTATTGCACTGTACATCCCCTGTGCTCCACAGATTGCACAGCAGTTTTTTATATGGGTTGCATCCTATTTCTGCTCTGTCTACACCCTCTTTTTTCTATCTGCATCTGAGAGCATTCTTGTTTTGTAGGAAAGAGCTCTCCAACTCCTGCTGAATACATACTTTCCTATCCTTGGTGAAAAAGCCATTCTGTATAGTTTAAGCAAATTATGATTAATTAGCATTGCCAATTTGGTTCTGTTAATTTTGTACATCAGTGCTTGAAATGGCAATGCAGCTTTTGAGTCCTCACCTTTGTGAGGTGAAGCCAGGGCCCCCAAAACTGCTTCACCACATCTGCTTATTTATGTTTGCCTGTAGTAGGGTAACTGTACAACATGGCATCCAATCATTTACAGAGTATTGAAAGGGATTGGGATCCCTTGGGCAGGGATTCCCTGATTCTGAGACCAATCAACCAGAAAGCAGTTGGAGCCTCTAGTTAGCATGTCCTGCACTTCCAACAGCAGTTGGAACAGCCCACCTCTGAGAAAATAAGCTGATGAAATCATTGAGAATATCTCAATCTTCTCAGTTTAAGTCCAAAGTGTTCAAATAAGTCTGTGAAAGAGAAGGGGAGCAGGATGAAAGAGAGGAGACTCGTGGTGGCCATTCTGAGGGAAAAGGAGACAAGGGACACTGAACCACTTGAGGAAGGAAAAGTGTACCCAGATGCAGGTGGGATGCAAGCCCTGGAGTGAGGGACGGCTTGGAGACAGTGAATAGAGAGATGTGAAAGGAGTCACACAGTCATCCTGTGGGAAAGAGAAAGGCAGGAATGCAGAAGTATCTGGGATGTGCCAGGATTTTGATCTTGATCTTGTATGCATACAGCCTGTAACTTCCATGCTTGAACTTTGGTAGAACAAAAACCATGTAGCTATCATCTCTTTTGATACCACAGAAAAAGACCAGCTCCCCCTTCCTTCAAAATGACCCTTGCCAATTCTCTCCCTGTCTTGCTTAATCAGCTCTCTGTAAGCCAGCAGCTGAAACAATCTTTTCCCTCCAACAATGAACCACCCTTCATATTTTCAATTTTTAGTGTAAAGAGGAGCATGAAGTCTGCATATCATTCAGAGTGTAGAGCATGAGCTTTAGCAGGTCCCAGCAGCTTTGGTGTGACTTGCAGTGAGAAATCACCTTTCATATAAGGAGCAATTAAATAATAATCTCTCAAATAAGCAGCAGTTGCCAGTGATGGAACAGAAAAAGAACTGCAATTACATGCTAGATGGTAACAACCTTATTGTTACATTTCCCTCTGTTTCAAGGAAAAAAATATGACTAAGAAACACCACCTTTCAATACTCATTATTTGGGCAGCCTGGCAAATGTATAAGCAACAAGTGGGTGACTATGCAACACAAAAATGTGGACTTCTGACAGGAATTTCTTGCTCTTGAGAGGAAGCAGCCTAATGCTACCACTAATTACCAGGACACCAGAAACAAGCAGTTGTTAATGGAACTTAAAGTTGCCATGTAAATTGGAAGGTGGTGCCTTTATAAAGGAGGATTTAAATATTGCCTAGGAAGAATTGACTATGAAGTCCAGAATGACAGAAATAAAGTAAGAATTAATAACCCATGGCAAAAGATCATGGATTTCAGGATTTAAAAAAAATTCAGGTGTCAGCTAGGGTGTTAATAGACTCTACATCATGGGTGGAGGGGAGGAAGGAAATACAATACAAATTTCAGGCCTGTTCAAAAGAAACATAATGGCAAACTATTTCATACAGGGTACTTCTGATTGAGAGAGAAATGGGAAAGCTATCAATGACACTTAGTAGGATTCATTTGGAATCGTGGTCATGAAAGAAAGAATGTTCAAGAAAGAATAATTGCCATGGGAACCAGGGCAGAGAAAGAGTTCAAGACCAGTCAGGTGACAAAAAACAACAGCATTGAAACCCAGATTCATGCTGCCCAACTTCAGGCAGCAAAGACACATAAAGTAGGAGCACAGTCACCAGGGTCTCCTGTAGTCAATAGAAGGAAATGGGCACCTCCAGTCATACAGCCTACCTAAGTTCTGACTTGGCTTCTAAATTAGATTATTTATTTAAATACTCTAACTACAAAGAGAGCATATTGCTCTAGGGAATGTGCATGGCACCCTGAAAAACAGAGGGTCACAAAGAAACCAGCTGCTCCCAGAAGTGTAAACATCACAGAAGAGGTCAAGGGGAGGTTAAGCAGCAAGACAAACTGATATGTGCTAGGCACAAATAAATTTTTCTGATAAATGAAAGGCTGATCTTTGGAAACAGCTTTCCATATATAGATGAGGGAAGTTAGATACTTGCCTAGAATTAAAATGCAGCTGAATGTGTTCATTTAAGAGGTTATATGATGAACATACCTGAAAGAGCAAACATTTGGACAGGCAGACAAAAAAGTTTCTTTCTTATCTGTTTTTGCTATGCTGTTTTATTTGGACTTTTTGTCACTAAATACAAATAGGACTAATCCTTTATACTGGCATAAAAGAGACTTTTTGTAAAATTACATGTGTTTTGAAAAAAAATTATTGGAAGGTGCTGCTGCCTTGTCATTCTCCATCTGCATCAAGGGGAAGGACTGAAAAATCTGTTTCCTGGGACCAGAATTGCTCAAGACCAAAACAAAAAACAGCTACAGCTGAACAACTGACCTACACTCAACAAAGTGAGCAAAATGCTTGCTGCCCAAGGCAAGGTAGGCCAGCTCTCCTAAGTGATGGGCAAATGCATGGCAAGGTGCTGTTGAGAAGGAAAATAAATGCTATCAGCATGCTCCCAGTTGTCACTGGCACAGGCAGCATGTGTGGTAGGGTGTACAACAGATGGCAAGGTAGGCAAGTTAGTGTCTTTCCACTTTATGGTTGTTGCAGCAATGGAAACCCCTTTTTTCATGAACCAGCCCCATGTACAAGCCTGAAGTGCTTGAACCATGCAGTTAAAAGTGTCCCAGCAAATACAAACATGGACTATGGATCACAGCTGTGTATTTCCAAAAACGTGGGAGAGCACAGCCAAGGGCCTGGCAAATAGAAGAGGATATTAGAATGTAAGCATAGAAGGATTTTGCCAGGAGCAGTGGCAGAAAGGAGGCTGGAGCATTGTCTCTTGCTATTTAATTGTTCCTAATTTTCAATGGAATGACCCTCTACACGCATTGACAAAAAATAATGTGGCAGAAACAAAATATCAGATTCTCCTACACTGATATCGGCTAACTGTTGGGTCAACAGCATTCTAATGCAATAGTAATGGTTGCTAAAAGAAACAAGATATATACTCCTGATTATTGTATTGCATGCTGCAGAATGGCTGTCACTGTTCTCTAATTCTATGCAACCATGCTATTTTGAAAATAATTTGGAAGGATGAAAGTAATTTTGAAATTTATGTTTAAACCTGAGCTGTGTGTAAAATTATATATATAGATCATTTCAGAATAGCAGAAAGTAGCTGGTTTTTCTGGGTAATTCTTAGCATGAACTTAGTGGTTGATATTAGGAAACACAATCCTAATTGTGTTTTGCAAAAGACAGAGAACCAAGTGAAGCAAGTGACACAAACTGAAAACATACAAGGCCTTATGAGGCATAAAATACATGATTTTACAACAGTTTTACAATAGCATTTACATTCATTATTCAAAGTCATTTGTTTGCTATGGCTTGCCCCACAAGAAACAATAAACTAGAGACAAATATAGAGTCACATACGTATTTTGTTTAAAAAAATGTGTTAATCCTTATTCCAACAAAATAGTATTAGCTATTGCAAAATGTTTGCACAGGCTTTATGTTTGTCAGAGTCTTATCTTTCTTTTTCCATGGGGTCACAGTTGGTCTGTAACGCTGTTACTGCTAAGGATAATATTTGTGGTCAGTTGCTATTGTCAGTGACAGTCAAAGTTCAGACAACCAAGTTTAGACATGAAATTAGTAATGGTGTATGTACCACAGAGCCTAAGTATGCACTGTTTCTTCATGACTTACCAGGAAAAACTCTTACTGAGGTCCAAGAAAGCTTGGCATGAATAAAGCATATATGTGGAGTGAAGGATCTGCCTCAGAAAATGGAGATAACTATCAGTATAACTTGGATAAAATGACACAAAATATCTGGACTATGAATGCAGCTGAAACCTCCTGCTGTGGAAAGCTAGGGTAGTGTCCCACTGAGGATGTGCTCAGCTGTATAAATACACAGTGTTTCATAAAGTCCACATACACTATCCACAGAAATTGTTAATTTTAAAAGGATTGTAAATTTGAGTGCAATATATATGCCTCTAGCACCATACATATAGTGTGAACAGTACCAGCCCTGTGAAGAGGATTTATCTGTGACCACTAAGCACTTACCTGATTTGCACAGTCATGCATCTGTCTCAGCAGGCAGGCTTGCTAAATCCATCTGCTCACCATAAATAATTGAGCTTCTTTCCTGACTGCTTTCTTTTCCCTTCAAAATGTGTATGTGTCCATACACACAGGGCTGCTGAAATGAGGGGAAAAAGTATGAGCTGGTCTTGTGCCACCTTACAGCTTTGGACTTCAGCCACCTATAGACATCATGTGCTTCCCTCAGTGTCTGAAGTTAATCCATCAGCTAAGGCCAAAACTCCCTCAGGAACTAATAATAGTGATTCTAGTAATGAGCCTGACGTCACATTTATTTTATTCTGGACCTGAGATTCTTGGATGTGCTTGGACCACAACTGGTCAGGCTTCCAAAATATAAGCAAGAAGGCAAGAGGTAAATAATGTAAGAAATCTGGAAGGACCTCCAACACGGATGGTGTGTATTTTTTGCTACAGTGTAATATTCCTCAAATATTATATCAGGAACTGCTTAGCCCTCCAATATGTGTTCCAGCATTCAAAGGAAAAAAGCTGCAGCTCTTGGCTACTGCTGCCCATTAAAAATTCATCTCACTTGCAATCTCTATCTCAGAAATAAGATGCGTTCTGTGAGAACTGATCTGATAAGTCTTGCATCTACACCTGGAAGTACATGCATTCATCTGAGCACCTTCCCAGTGAAGACCTTTCCTTTTTAAGTCTTACTTTTTCTCCCAGGACACAAGACTGGGCGCCATACCTATGCAAAGGAAATGAATGAGTTTCCTCTGCCTGCAGAGTCAAGTCAGCCCCCAAGCAGGCATTCCACTGTAGCAACTCTAGCCAGAATTGAGGGGACTGTGGCTGTAATTTATCATAGGCAATTTATTTTCAGCAGTGTGACTACATGTCAGTGCTCGTAGCATTTGTAGCATTAAGTGTTCCAGAGAGAGGACCATGCCACTGCTTGGAGACACACACTCTTAAGCCCTGTCAGTGCTGGTAGGTCACTAAAAACACAGGCATTTTGCAATGTTTGTTCAGGGAATGCCTTAACATGGCTCATTTTCTAGGTTTGGATGAGCCTGGGATCCTCTTCTGGGTTCAAAGACAGTCATGTCTTAAGGATCAGCAGAAAGGAAAAAGAAAATCCTTTGGATTTTCTATGCCAAGATAACAGGAGGATTGTGTCAAAAGAGGAGGAAAATACACACATATGAATTAAGGACAATTCCCACAATTCTGACTTCTTTACAACATCTAATAGTGTACAGAGAGCATGCCTGGCCATGCCTCCAGTTGGTCATAAATTATGATAGTTTACATGTCTTTAAAATAAACTCTGGCACACAAATACTAAGCCACATAAACTGAGTCAGTCACATATGTATGTCCCTCAGCTGGGGTGAAGTTCTTAATTAGAGCTTTTCTTGGGGCCTTAGTCAGCATTAAGCTGCCTGTGCTCAAAGGCAGGTCTGCCATGGTGCAGGGAGTGACCTCGGATTAGAGTGCTGCATGAAAAAGAGCTATAAGAATTGAGGGCCACCTACTTTGCTCAAGAGCTGTGCCTGCATTGAAGCACTCTCCCTTAGTCCTTGCCTCAGCTAATTTACAGGTATGACTGTGCCTGGCCACACACACTGATCCAGACCCTGATCCAACTGAGATGATCTGGGATCCTCCCCATCACTGTGAGCTTGTCTAATGATGACCAGACTGGTGGCTGCTTAGTTCTGGTTATTGTCACTGAACCTGATTCTCACCCTGACTCATTGGCTTGGCCTTTCTGGCTTGGCCTCAGATCTCCTTGTCACTGTGTTCACTGGGATGGTCACTGGTGATCTGTACCCTTGGCTGAACTTCTAGTCACCACCAGAACTGCTTTGCTGTTCTTGTTTGGGGGCTGTGGTACTTGCTAGTGAAACCACTGTCACGCACGCCTTGCCCTCCCCTAACAACTTTCCTTGTTACTCCATAAAACACTTTAATCCAAAGGATGTCACCTCTCACCTACCACTGGTATCATTGGTGCCACTGGGACTGTGACACTCCTGACGCCAGTAGTTCCAGCACAAGCCAGACAACAGGAACATGGATTGCCGACACCATGTGACTCTCATTTTAGCCAAAGAGTTTTGTTAGAAAGCTGTCTTGAGCCAGCCTACTGGTGCCATGCATTCCTGCCAATAGGATAAATCAAGAGAATGGGCAAGAAGTCAGAAATCAAGACAAAGAGTCTGTTATGTCACAGACAGCAAAACTAAGCGGTGATACACAACTCCTCTTGTGTGACCTCACTTAACTGTTGGTCAAATAACCAGGGAATCTCAGTAACCTGGAGACATCATATTTCAAAAGCCCAAGTAAAATGCAAAGTGGTTACAAATCCAAAGTAGTCACAAATTCTTTGTTTCTGTCACCTTTTGTAATCTATTATAGTTATTTAGGTCTGACAACAGTATTTCATATTTTAGCTGCTGATTTTCCCACCTCACCTGCAGCATTCTTTCTCTCTCCAGGGCACCAGCTCCACCTCTCCTGGTGGGACAATCTTCAAGTATACAAGGGCTACGACACTTAGTTCTTCCAGCTCCACCATGAAGTACCACTGGTGTTGCACCTGAGCTGCTACACGGACATGCACAATTTGCCACATTATTCAGACTGTCACACTTGCAAGGATTTCAGCATTAAATCAAATCCTTGCTGGCAGCCTCAGACAGCAGTTGCGAGACACGGCTATAAGCTGGAAGGCAGAAATTTCAATTCTGTTGAGGCCAGTCAGCCTGCACTCCAAAATCAATCTGTACATTATGAGGATGAACATACAGGAAACTGGCAGGACATGGCTGCTCTCACTCAAGTGGTGTTGGCATCTCACAGCTCAAATACTCCCACCATACAAGTTTGCTTGGCTCCTATTGGGTGAGGTAGTGTGTCCAGTGCTGCTCCCTTGTTCTAATAATATCTTGTGTACCCAAGAGTAGTTTTGCCTTCTGCATTTAATTGCCACTCCTTTGCCAACTTACCTGGAAGGCTGTCCTTTGCTCCAACATTTCATCCTGAAGGAGAAAAACTAGTGCCCTTGAGACATTTACATGTTGTCCTGTGTAGATGCAGTACATACTGACTTCTGCCTCTGCTTTTCTTAAACAGGGTGCTAAAAGCTCTGGCTAAGCCTTTTCAGAAATTTGAACCCCCCATGCCCAGGGAATTGTTCACCAGGAGTCTCACGCTACACAGCAATGGAAAACATTGGGCTCAGGTACAGCCAGCTCCCATTTTCTAGAAATAGACACTTCCAGCATTTCCTGACACAGCATGCACAAACGGGTCACTAACTCCTTTGTTTTCCATGTGGCATATACAGAGAATTGTTATGGAAGTTTACCTTTCTGGAAGTCAGTGTAAATGCATTTTGTACACAACAGAATTCAAACTGTGCAGTCACGATTGTGTCTTATGTAACCTTTCAGCACATTCTGCAAAACTGCCTTCCCTTACTCAAACACTGCAGTTCTGATACGGCCTATCGGTGAACATTAACAAGCATTCAGGGCTCATAACATAAACCAATCTCTGTTTGGTGGACAGGAAGGCCATTGAATTTCTGTTAATTTATTTAGTTATTTATTTGATGTTTAGCAGAGAACATTAAAAAATTAATTTTGGATTAAAAAACAAATAAGTCTCTAAATTGGAAGATATAATTGACAAAACTAATTTCTGGATTGGAAGAAAAACTGCTATGAAGGAGTAAGGCATCTATCCTTCGTATCTGTTTTTAAGAAAAAAAGTACTCTGTGATTCTGGGTTTCTCAGTAGAAGACAAGGAGCTACCAGAGACGGTCCAGTGGAGGCCCACAAAGATCATGTTGGGTCTGGAGCTTCTCTTTTATTACGGGAGACTGGAAGGCCTGTTTAATCTATAGAACACTGCGAGGGGATCACATTAATGCATGTAAGCATCTCAAAGGTGAGGGCCAAGAGTATGGTGCCAGATTCTTTCCAGTGGTGCCCAGTGACAGGATGATGAGCAGTGGCCATACATTAAGACACAAGAAGCTCACCCTCAACACAAGGAAGAACTTCACAGGGACAGAGCACTGAACAGGCTGCCCAGGGAGATTGTGGATTCTCCCCTCTGGGGCCATTCAAACCGCACCTGGACACGTTCCTGTGCCACCGGCTGCCTTGGCAGGGGGGTTGGCCTGGATGATCCAAACCAAACCGTTGTGTGATTTCGTGAACCTTTCCGGCATTCCCCGCACACCAGTGCGAGCACTGCCCCGCACACCCAGAGAGCTGCACGCGGCCCAGCCGAGCTTGCCCTTCCCACTGCCAGCCGCGCACATGGCGCCGGGCCGGAAGCCGAGCCCAGCCGGCACGGAGGGGCCGCCGGGCACCCGCGGGGCCGCTTCGTCC
>VYXD01002358.1:492170-514822 GCA_013397195.1 Hylia prasina
CGCGGCCGCGCTGGCGCCGCCGGCGGCGACGGGAGCGCCCCGGGGCAGCGGCGTCCCGGGCGGCCCGGGTGCGGATCCGCCTGCTGCACCACCGCCAGCTGCTGTGGCTGTGCGTCACCGCGCCGTGCCCCAAAAGGCCGTTGTGTCTTAGAAAAAAACCCTTATTCTTAGCCTAAATTAGGATATTATGAAATAAGCGATCTTCATACAAATGCAGAATGTGCGTGTGTGAGGTGCTGATGCTTCGGGCAGAACGCAGGTTTTGTGGGGTAGTGGGAAACTGCACTTCAGGCTAGCATAGCTGTGTATAGCATCGGTTTCTAATACCAGTTTTTCAGGAAGTGAGTAATTTATAGGGTGTTTCTGCAACTGCTCTTATTTTAGTTTGTGAAGGGTTTGCTGTTCTTGTCCTGGCAGAATCCCTGTTTGATAGCAGCAGCAAGGAGGTGGCCATGTGAGAGCTGTGAGCTTCCAAGTTTGTTTGCTCACACATTGGCTGGTAGGGGTTTTTTGGTTTATGGTTAATGATACCAGTGGATGCAGCTTAAAGCAGCTAAACTTCCGGAGTGTGACTAACTTCTTTGGAAAGCACTTGGACACTGATCCAACTGAAAGCTGATTCTGCCTAGATAAAAATAGGTTTTTGGAGTCTTGGTAGTCAGGGAGCCTGCCTGAAGCTGGTTAGCCCTGTGTGCAACCTTCTGAATAATTTAGAAAAAAGTAGCTGAAAGAACAGAATTCAGAGTTTTGTAAATGATGTTTTGGAAACTGTTGGAGGCATAACAGATATGAGAAGGGGAGTGAACACTGGTAAAAATACTACTTTCTTCAAAAAGTCTAAAGATGCTGCACCAAGGCCTTGGTCCTGAGAGGGAAAACTATCCCCTGTGGAAGCATTTGATGTTTTGGCTTTGTAATTCGGAAGCAAAAGTGTTAGACGTTGCTGATGTTACACATACTGCATTTAATCCCATAAATCCTGCATTGAACTGGGTAATGTGTGCTTGCCTAAAGGTTTAATGTACACTGTCTTGGAAGTCCCTCAAAATTAAAAAATAAAGACTATATAGCAGGTTTTTTTAGGTAGCTCATTCTAACAGTTAAATTAACAAAGACCTATTTTTAAAGCATAGTCACAGAAAACTGCATTAAGATGAAGTTGATTATAGAAAGATCCTAAAATTACAGTAGGAATTCAGTCAATATATAGAGCTGGACCAGTACTAGGTGGTCCCCTCCTCTCTGTTCACAAAGGATCTTCCAGAACAGAGCCAGCCAAGTCTTCAGAATAGGTGGGAGTAAAGGTCCCAGCAGAGCATGGAAATATTCTTTCTGTGGTTGGGTCAGGGAGGGCAAGTCCGCTCTGAGAGGGTTCAGTTCTACTTTTGGTGCTCAGATCTTTGTTTTCCATATGAAAAATGACCAAACTATTGTGTTCTTCTTTCCTTAAGGTGGTCAGTCCAGAAACGTGCAGCCTTTTAGTGATGAAGATGCTTCAATTGAAACTATGAGCCACTGCAGTGGCTTCAGTGATCCTGCTAGCTTCACTGAGGATGGTAAATTCTTTTATTTATATCTATTAATCTTTTAAAAACATAAGACCTGAGCTGATTTAGTAGTTTTAAGTAATAGTAACTAGCAGTAATGAAATAATGACATTACATTAGCACTTATGTGATGGTTAATCCAGTGGCTATTGTTTTGGTTTGGTAAGAATATATTCCAGGTCTATTGACCCTTGTGAAACTGTCACACTCTTTTTTGTTAAGAGTAGAATATAGATATGGGGACAATAAGACTTTTAAGGTGAATTATAAGATATGGATTTTCATAACACGTAGTTGAAGTAGTAAGAACTGCAGAAGAGTTTAAGATGGGAAGAGTCACATTTGCCTGTTTTGAGCTAGATTTGTGCTTTATTTCCTTTACCATCTTCTCAACCTGGACTTCTCCAATGTAATGTTGTTGGGAGGAGGAGACCTGAAAGCCTGCTACATGGGGATAATTGAGGAGCCATCTCTGGATGTGTGCTGCTCTTAACTGAGCTCCTGTTGCAGAGGTGTCTGATGTCATATAGGACAGGCTGCTTTGACTCACTGCATCAGCTGGGAGCACCTCACTGTATTCCAGGGATAGATGTAGTGGACTGGATGAAAATGTGTTGTTGACAGGATTGGCTGATGGTCATCAGATGGAGAAAATTTATGTAAGACCTGATTTGCTCCCTCATTCATTCTTGGCACATTTGAAAAGCAGATCCAGAAACAGCACAAATGTATCAATAGGCCAGTTTTTATTAAAGTATTTTAGGGCGCAGTCTGATGTAGTAGATTTAACACCATTATGCTGCTGTGATACTGAGCAGTTCTGTAGCTGTTGTCTATGTTAGGCTGCTTTCTTATTAGTGTTAAAAACATTGTGTTGAAACTATTGTCTGCTAATGAAATGTGTATCAGGACTAACTTATTTCTTCTGACTTAGGGCCTGAAGTTGATGAAGAAGCCACTCAAGAAGACTTAGAATACAAGTTGAAGGGATTTATTGATCTTACATTGGACAAGAGGTATGTATAGTGTGCTTTCTCTGATTTAATAAGGAAAATCCAATTTTTTTCAATGCTTACTGAGATTTTTACTCCGGGGAGGACTTCTGGGTCTAAAAAGCCTTTTTCCTGCTACTGATTTTTTAGGATGGGTTAGACTTTCCTTTCCTAGTAGAATGACTTTCTTCCCAGCCTGCAATATTACTGTGAACTGTATCTCCAAACAAAAATTTGCTGTCCTTGAGTAAGGAGGCAATTCAGAGCATTTAATTTCTTCATGGTACTTCTGTGGTTACTCTACTATTGGGTGCAGACAAATATAAACCACCATAAAGCAAAGGTGGAGATTAAGCTGATATGTGCTGATTTCAGGAGGTCTTCCTTCTCTCTTCTAACAGTGCAAAGACAAGACAAGCAGCCCTTGAAAGTCTGAAAAGTGCATTTTCTTCTAAAATACTATATGAATTTATCATGGAAAGGAGAATGACACTAACTGATAGCATTGAGCGCTGCATAAAGAAAGGTAATACATGTGCATGCTATTAGAAAGCAATAATCCCTATGAAATAGCACGTTGTTTAAAGGAAATTAGGATTGTGAATCTTCCCTAGTACTTTACAGAGTGCTTAATAATTTAGGTAACATTACTTTTTAAATTTAGGTGTCACGTTTTAACTGTCCTAGAAAATTAACTGAAATTATTTTCTATCTGTTGTTTTCTGAATTTCCACTTGCATGCTTTCGTTCTCTTTAAAAGATGAAAGGAGGATAGCAGTGCAAAAGGTGATTGCTCATCAGTGTGTTAATCCCTAGGTAAGAGCGATGAACAGTGTGCAGCTGCTGGACTGGCGTGTCTTCTGTGTGTGCAGATGGGGTCAGGAATTGAAAGCGAAGAGATTTTTAAGACCCTTGGTCCAGTTCTGAAGAAGATTGTCTGTGATGGAACAGCCAGTATCCAAGCCAGACAGGCTGTAAGTATGAAGTGTTTATTTGCCAGGCAGGGACAGAGGGCTGCTTTTGACCAGCTCACTATTGTGTAATCCAGAACTAAAGGTTACCACACCAGTGTGTACTCAAAATGTTGACATATGCCTTGAATGATGTGTAGCAGTTTTCACTGGCTTAAAAGTTCCATGTGAAGGGTGAACATGGTTCTCTTCTTCAGCTGTTATATATACTGCTTATAACTCACAGCATTAGTTCTGGGGGCTGATGTTGGGGTCTAGAAAATATTTTCCCACTTTCCTACTGAGTGATATATCCTTGTATTAATTTTATTTTATTCTTGAAATTTAATTTTATTCTTAAACAGCACAGGAATGTTACTTAAGCATTTACATTTATTTATGGTAAAATCACATATAGCACATCTGGAAACTAAATAAACAATACAGCCATACTATGAAAGGTATTTTTAAGTTACTTCTGCCAAGTCATCTCATCTATACATCAGTGGTATCAGTGAGGGAAGATTGTCCAAAGCTCTTGCCAAAAGTTTTGCTTTTTCTTAAATGTCGGATTTAACTAATATTCTCCAGCTTCCCTTTATCATTATGTGGCTGGCTACTCCTATTTTAGTCAAGCTATAGCACAACAGATACTGTCAGCTGCAAAAAGGAGGTAGTATTAGTTGAACTGCAGTTATTTCTACAAACAAAACAAAAGCTATTAAAGTTTATCTATTCAAAGGTAGTTTGGAGTCCTGTGTGGTTGCTGCAAACATCACTTTCAAATGTTTTTTTTCCCTTACTCTGCGTAAGAGAAATTGGACTAGAATATGGGGCATAGGAAACACATCTGCAGGAGAAGTTGGAAAGTTTGAGGAAAGGCTTTTCAAGGGCAGAGTTTTCATGCTATTTAATTTTAATAGTGGTCAGAAGGGGCAAATATTTCCCACAGCTGTAAATAAATATCATAATTATCAGCATAATTTCTGCTTGTAAATCCTAGTGAGTTTTACAGGTGAAAAGAATGCCATGTGTAGCTTTTTCAAGGGCTTTTTAAGCTATTTTAAAATAATAATAATACATGGAAAATGAAGGCTTGAAGGCTGTAAAATCATCCCAAGAGCAGATGGGAATTGGGAGCTAAGTATTACAAAGAAGCTGAATTAAACAGGATTGGAGACTTCTAGACTCTATGGTTTACTCTCAAGTTTCTGTTACTCCAGATGTTAAATTTCAAAGGTGCCAAGTTTGAAAGTTTTGTCAACTGTAGCATTATTGTCAAATACTGACACTTTTTTTTTCTTTTGTGTCTAGTGCGCAACCTGCTTAGGGATTTGCTGTTTCATTGTGACTGATGACATTACGGTGAGGATGATTGATACCTTTCAAATGTAAACTGACAAGATGAAAATGTGTGACTCCTAAACCACTTCCATTATGTTTTTCCCTTGTGCAGGAACTGTACTCTACTATGGAATGCCTGGAAAATATCTTCACAAAGGCCTATCAGCGAGATAGAGACACTAATGGTGTAGCAAGTACCCATAATACTGTGCTTCACGTCAGTGCTCTCTTAGCATGGACACTGCTGTTGACCATTTGTCCAATGAACGAAGTGAAGAAGAAAATTGAAATGTGAGTGTCTTTCTTGGAAAGTGCAGTTTGTAGTGACTCTTTATATGCAATTAAACAATGTCAGTAAAATCTAGATCTTAATAGAATATGACTTACTCCTTAGGCACTTGCATAAACTTCCAAGTCTGCTGTCTTGTGATGATCTCAACATGAGAATAGCTGCTGGAGAAACGCTAGCGCTTCTGTTTGAACTGGCACGTGAAACAGATGCTGTAAGTACATGTCAGCAGCCAAACCATCTTTCATCAGGACCATGAAGAGACAAATTACTTAACCTGTGTTGCATAGCACCCTGGATCTCAACAAGTAGCAAATAATTCCATGGTTTATGTTCTTTCTAGTGAGTCTGCCCCAGTCTAAATGGGTATAGCGATAATTCACAACTATTATTTTTTTACACTTAATTTCTAAATTCTAATTTCAAAACCAGGCCAATATAATGAAATGCATCAAATACAACTTAATAGCAACTAGAAATATCAAATGCAGGATTTAAATCTAAATCCAACACCAGCTGCTAAAATAGAGATTCCAGAATGAAACAGTATTGTTTACTGTAGAGGGAACATTCATCAGATGCTTATACAAACAAGTTTGAGTAGTTCACAACCTGCACAATTCTGTTCTCACAGCCAAAAATCTATCATCAGGAAGAAAACATGTTGACTTTAAGTATTGTTTTTTCACTATTCTTACTTAGAGAACGTGAGAAGAATAAGTCGTATTGCATGATGGTTTCACAGCATTTGACTATTTCAGTCTGTTAAGAACTGGGCAGTCATTTTAAGGGGGAGATTTTTAAAGAATTGGCACAAATTTCTCACAGATATCAGTAATACTGCATTTGGTGAGGTTTCTTGGAGTTTTATTTTGAATTTGGTTAGGTGCAAGCTTCTCAATGTTAGCTTGGACACAGCTAAAGTGGTCTTTACATTCTTTAATATGCCTTACTAATTTTCAGACTCTTTTCTTGACAGCACTGAAGGAAACAGCCTCCTTCTGCTTGTGCATGGCACAGTTTGGGAGAATTGCTTGAAGGGCTCCCAACTCAATCAAGGCTGCTGCGCTTTGCCAGAACGCTGTCTAAAGTGAAAGGATAACTCCATTTAAGTCAGGAATCATGACACACTAGCACAGCATAGTCTGAAACAACATTAAGGCTTCTGTATAAATGCAAGCAGTACGGATTTGAATCTCTTGGCTATGGAAATCAACTTTGAAAGGAAAAAAATAAATGGAAACCACAACTTGATCCTTTATTTTGTCAAGCCGACTGCAAGTAATTAAAATCATAAAATGATTTAACAAATGAGACTGTATTCACTACAGTCTCTTATTCTCTCTGAATCCTTAGCAATCAGTGCATATTAAAAATTCTTGATGTATTTGCCTGTGACCAGTTCCTTTCAGAAAGCATGCAGTAAGATCACTCTATTCAGTTGACAGGACGAAACATTCAGATTAAAAAACACCACAAACCATGAAAACTTGTTTTTACATAAGCTTGCATACATGCTTACTAATCCAGGTGAACTACTGCCAAATTACTAAATGCAGTGGAGAAAATATTTATATTTACATAAAGCACATATTAATTAGTATAATGAATAACTAAGCTACTTTTTAGTTTACTTAAAGTGTTTTATTAAAGATTAAAAAAATACAACTTGCTTCCTAATTTCCCATTCCATGCAAGACTTACAGCTAAATATTCCATACTGTCAGTCTAATGGTGTCTCACAGTTTGCCTCCAGCAGCATGAACTCTGTGCTAACTTTAAAGTGCCCTCAGCTTGTTGGCAGGAGTAGTTCAGCTGATCTGTTGAACAGCTTGAGTCCCTTGGAATCATGGAATAGAACAGATTGGCAGGTGTATGTGCACACTGACAGAGCTGTATGGTTCACATGGCTGACCAAAATAGACTTTGTTAGTGCCCTTCCTGGTAAACTGGGTGCTGTGACTTTGTTCTTGCTGGTTTCAATGCTGCAGATTGAACTGCAGAAATGTTGTCTGGCTTTTTAAATAAAATGAGAGGTTGTAGAGATCTACATGCCCAAAATTTAATGAGATCTTCTTATTTGAGATATTCTTATTTGTGAAAAAAGAGGTTAAGGCCATAAAATAAACTAAAATCTAAAAAAGACCTAAAAATTTTTTTTGTAACCTAGGATTTCTTTTATGAAGATATGGACCTTCTAACAGAGAAACTAAGAGCTCTGGCTACTGATGGAAACAAGCACCGAGCCAAAGTGGATAAAAGAAAGCAGAGATCTGTCTTCAGAGATGTTCTACGGGCTGTTGAGGTGATTCTTTTGCCTTAGTTACAGTCTAGACCTTCAAAATATGTAGTGTACAATTGAGTAAAAACAATTATATTATTAAACAGAATTACTGTTACAGTTAAAGACAGAGGAAAAAGCTATTTTAAGTGAGACTTCATAGTCTGATCACATATGTGGAATAGAATTGTTTTTAAGGAGTGTTAAACAAAGATACTGGGAATAGATACACGTTGTAGAAGCTAAGGAGAAGGCTTGGCATGATTTGAAGTTGCCTTTCAGATTCTGTCTGTAGAAGGATCTGAGTCACCTATTAGCACCTGTTGTATTCCATTGTCCCAAATGTAGCTACTCATACCTGTAAGGTAGAGACTAAATGAGGCTTTCAGGCTGACTTAAAGGTGACTTCTGCACTCAGAACTGGTTTTCCTGGAGATAACTCTAATTCTTAAAGTACCTTTAAAGATGAAAGTTCAGCGTTTGTTTTTTAAAAAGCTTCCTAATCATGAAGAATATCAGCTTCAAGTTCTACATGAGATTTAGGTGTGCATCTGCTTTATGAACAAATACAATCTTTAGCATATGTATACTATGTAGTTTGGAAGATTTTGGTGTGCCAAATTTATTGGTGAAAATAAAGTTCACTGATATGTATAAAATTCCTAGTACAAAAGACTGTTTAAATTAAAATGACAGATGGTGTTTCCTTTCATTTTTGCATAGGAGCGTGACTTTCCTACAGAGATGGTGAAGTTTGGGCCTGAGCGCATGTATATTGACTGCTGGGTTAAAAAACAAACTTATGAGACGTTCAAGGAAATTCTGGGGTCGGGGATGCAATATCATTTGCAGGTGAGCTGCTCTTTGACACTTGCTCCCTGTCTGGCTTCTTTGATGTAATTTAGTCTGAATTACAAAATCCTAAGTAGAATTTAGTGATGAGCTTTGCATTTGAGGTGTTAAAAGACAGCACTTAAAATATGAACTACAGTGAGCTACAGAAGTCTGGGTAAGCTGCTTCTGAGTTGTAGCCTGGGTGTGCTTAGTAATCAACTTCTCCAAGAAGAAATTTAACCTGAATATCCTTTTAGCTTCAGGGTTTTTTTCTGGATCCTTATTCTCTCTCTCAGCAGAGTGGTGTAGTTGGCTGCTATAAAGCTGCATGCCTCCCCTCTTCCTGCTCCAGCCTGTAAAAGAAAGGCAAAGTTTTAGTCAAAAATAATGAACAAAACTTGCAGCCCAATGATGACAGTATTACAGAAGAGAAGGCATAGATCTTTATCTCCATTCTGGGAACTGCTTCTTTACTAGTCATTCGTTTGCATGTGTAAACAGAAGCAGGAGCTGTAGCTTAGGAATATATGCTCCCAAACTGCTGTGATAGTCATGGGATGAAAACCTTAAGTACTGTGTCAGTTGAATTTCTCTGTGGCTGAGGGAGCTCATGCATGTGGCAGGTTTTTCAGTTTTATTCTAGTACTACTTTCACAGACAGATATTTTAAAACTGATGTGTTGTGCAACCATACAGGTCTGTTCTGCTGCCTGATTTTGTGTAGAACAGAACAGTGTCTTATTTGCTGGGACAAAAATATCAAAGGAGGCAGGAGGAGCTGTCTGTCTTCTCAGGGTGGCAGTTTTTGCTTTTAGCTTTATTCTGGTTAAACGAGGAAGTGTTCTTGACTTAATTGCAAAAGATAACAGCAATTTGACACAAATTTTAGTATTTCTTACTGGAATACTTGATGTTTTACAGTTGTCAACTTTAGAGACTTGATAATTAGAGGGGAAACTGATAATTTGGTATGTTTCTTGTTTAGTCAAATGACTTTCTTCGGAATGTGTTTGAGCTTGGTCCACCAGTAATGCTGGATGCTGCAACTCTTAAAACAATGAAGATATCCCGTTTTGAAAGGGTAGGTTATTGCACCTTATTGAATTTTCTTTACTTCCTGCTCTAATTACTCCTGCTTCAGAAGCTGTCATTGTTACACTTGTCACTGTAGTTCTAAGAGTGCCTCATATTGTTGTGATTGAAACCCAGCCTTACTTGGATGCATCTTTGAGCTCTTAGATTTTCCACTAGGCATGTGTCTGCTGTGTTTTTTCCAAGGGGTCTGGAGGTTGATATGATTGCTGATGGGTACTAGATTCATGTTCCACATATGTGAAACTTGGTCTCCTCTGAGATATACATCTTTTTGGGTAGGGACCTATAGGAAACTGGAAATGGAGCCTTTATAAAGTCAATATCCCAAACTCTACAGTGTGAAATGGGCATGAGGAGGTTGGCCTTGTTCTGTTGATTGTGAATGCATTAATCCTGCATATAATTTGGGGAATGCTGCTATCAAATTTAATCTGGGGGTAAACGTAACCTACGTGGTACTGGCTTGATGTTCAAGACTGACTGGCTTCCAGAACTGCTCATGGTTCAGCCTTTCTTATACAGGCCAAGTTCCTTTTACCTGTCTGTATGTATATATATGTACACTAAAATTAGCCTGTGGTGCCAAGATAGCATACTGTAAATTTCAGAAGGCCTACCAGTTTACTTCAAAGATTAATAAAAGGATATTTTCATTTGTTTTGTAACATGAAAAATCTCTGAAGGGCATAAGCCTTTTGACAATATGCAATTATTTTTTCTTTTTTTTTATTTTGTAGCACTTGTACAACTCTGCAGCATTCAAGGCTCGGACGAAGGCTAGAAGTAAATGTCGTGATAAAAGGGCAGATGTGGGGGAATTTTTTTAGATTCTCTTCTCAGTGGGGTTCAGTTTTCATAATTCAAATAAATTTGTAAAATTTGAATGCATTTTTTAACTTCTGTAGTCAGTTTGCAGTTGTGCACGGGTTTATGTATGATGTAATGTACATATAATGCATGTTGTTACTTAGTTGCATATACACTGTATATAGATTGACATAACATTTGGTACAGGGATACATTATAACACTATACATTAGCCCCCACTAGATCCAAAGGTTGATTATGTTGTAACTGATATATTGAATGGGGTGGGTAACTAGTCAAATGTTGTGTGTCAGATTGGATTCTTTATATAAAGATAAAGTAATTCATTGACCAAGTGTTCTGGTAAGAATGTGCTAATATGAAAAGATGACCATGTTAGTGTGATTATTTTAGTAACTTTAAAACTCTCCAGTGGTAGATGGACAAGAAATTCCTATTGTAAGTATAACTATCCTGACAGGGACTATGAAGTGCCGTAACTTCCACGGACAGTCAAGTACTCAATGACAAATACTTGTCTCCATGTAAAATAAAAGCAAGATTCTTGTGTTCTGAAATTGAATATTTAAACTTTCAAATAAAAATGTTATGTAATAACATGTGTTATGTAATAAAGACACTAAAACCTAGATAGCTGGAGCCTTCTGAACCTGAAGATCTATAAAAGTGCTTGTTCAAATAAACATTCTTAAAATGTTTATCACCAGATGAAGTAAACATTGCATTGAAAACAACACTGCCCCCTGAACACTCCTGCCTGCTCTGATAAGGGAAAGTTGGGTTTGGGGTGGAGTGTTCGGGTTTTTTTTTACCCTGCCCAGTTTCTGATTACAGCTGAACCTATTCCAGAAAGTCAGTGCATACTAATGAGTTGTACTCTCGACTTTACTCTCTTTCCACTGTGTAAGAACTTTTTGGCTTGCAAAACTGATCTCTTGGACTACACCAAACTGTGATGATGAGCACGTTGTCAGTGTCATACAAGTGGAGAAAAAACTGATCTTTGAATAAGGAGAAGCTGTGTACCTCTGCTTGCCCATCCCAAGACCATTCCCTTTGAGCTAAACTGTTCCCTTGAGCCAGATGGTGTTTCCTTTGCCATCTTCCTAGTCACCCTTGGTGTCCTTTGCCAGACGCTTTGCGTAGCTTCCTGCCCAGAGTTTCTGCAGCACCCCCTGGCAGGGGGCCAAGCACATGGTTGCCCTTTTCCCTCTTATACTGTAGCTGCCATCCACAGTGACCCGGGTGGCTTCCAGGGCTGTTGCAGAGGTGGCTCTTCTGCAGCCCTGCAGTCAGCCCTTGGGTTTTCAGAGCTTTTCAAGCTTAGAACTTCTTACAATTATGTTGCTGTCAGGAGTTCCTGGGGTGTGAAAGTCACACTGATTTTTTTTTTTTTTTTTTTTCCCTGGCTTGCACATCCTTGTTTGGAGGGAGGACTTCAGGACACTCCTGCAGAAAGGGAGCATTTCTGTGCAACAGAACATGACAAGGTGGGAAATATGAGTCAGGTGATTTATTCTCTGTTGTTTCCTGAAAGAGAAATACGTTTATGGGCAATTTAAAGGGATTCAGAAGTTTAGACAGGCTTCAGAAAGGAGTTGTTTTGAGCTGCACTCCCTCTGTCAGCTGCCTGTCAATACAGTGTGCTGTAACACTGCTTTCTGCAATGTCAGCAAGGAAAAAAGTGATCAAAAGAACTGTCAGTAAAGGAGCAATTACACTACTCACCACCAGTTCATCAGAATTGATTTTTGAACTAAGGATGCCAGACAAATTAGTCCACTACACAATACTGTCCCACTTGAATTCATAAAGTATATGGGAGAAGGGGGAAAAGACCCTGGTTTTTCTAGTCTATGACTTTAAAATACTCATGACTGCAATACTGTAGATATGACTCTTCTGCATAGCAAGCTGGTTACTCACAGCTACAGTGTTGTAGATATGACTCTTCAGCATAGTAAATGCATTTCAGACAAGCACTAAACCTAAGAGGTTTGGCATTATCCAAAAAGTTAGTGAAATACTGATCATCAGTAACAACCCTCATTCTCCATGAAGGGATATTACCATGATTCCAATATAATAAAAAGCTGTGTATGTGCTGATTTCTGTTTTAGTAGATTAGTATAGTGAAGTGAGTATACTTAGCCAAGTTGAACTCTAAATATAGACTGAAAGGGGCAGTCTGTTTCATAGCTATCTTTTATGGGTACTGCAGGACTCAACAGGTTCCTATGGGACTAAAAGTAGAGAGAGGAACTGCAGAACAAATTTTCTTCACGTGATTTTCACTGGCTGATTTCTTCTATACTGGCACGTTACCTGAATGTAATTATGTTGTAAGTAATGTTTAATTCTCCTGTTTTTTAATCTTTTAGATTTTATTTCCTTTTTTTTTCTGTGAAGAATTTTCAGTGTATTCTCATTCTAAGTTAGGGGGTTTTTTTACCACAATGACTTAGGAAGAAATTTAAAAGTTGTATTGGGGGGAAAAAATCTTTTGGCAAGGTTAAAGTAAAAGATAAAGTGAATCCAAAGATTGGTTTTTTTAGATTGGTTTTTTGGGAAAATAATCAATACTTTTGTCCAGTGACACTGATGTGTGTGTCCCTTCTCCTTTGGCACGTCAATGGAATCAAACAAATGTAATATAAACTTTTTTGAATTAACAATGGTAAGCTTCACTGTGTTTACATGTGCAAATACTTAAATAATTAGTAGTAAGTGCAGAAACATACAATTCATAATTCTAATGAATCAAAGATACTCACATTTATTACAGATCAAGTTGTTAAGAAGAGTCTTCCCTGAAGCTACGGGGAGTTATTAATCAAAATAGAGAAACAACTGCTCTTCAGAATCTAAAAATAACTAAAAGCCTTTGTGCATGAAGTGGTAAGTTTTAGCACACCATTCAAACCCAGGCTCCATAATGATTGCATTGGCTGAGGATGTGCAAGTGGGGAGACAGCAGAGCAGAGCCAGCTCTGGTGGGGACGTGGCTCACAGACTGTGCTGCCTGGTGCCACGTCATGTTCTAGAGGAAGGACAGTGAGCACAGCCATCTGTCCTGAAGTTACTGCTGCACACCTAAAAATCATATACGAGGTCAGGTTAACCCCTATTATGCCAGGTTTTTTACATTTTCTTTGTACTTTGAAGCAACATTTCTGAACAGAGAAGAAAGTAAGTTGTAATCTTTTCTTATGGGCTGTTAAAAAGAAATATGGCAGTATCCATATAGTCCTGTCAGTCTCCGCTAGCAGGAGAACAAGCTCCATTGGCAGGATTGGTTTCACTTAGTCTTCAGACTTACTGAGGCTCATTGAATGTCTGCTTTGTGCTGTGCTCAGATTTGGGGGAATTGCAACAATCTTCTGCATTTGGTTTGATGAGGGAGGGAGTATTTTCTGCAATCAGGGCTCAAATTTTAGGTTTTTACTTTAAGTGTTATATTAGGGATCTGGTCACACTGAGTTCTGTGTTCCTTGGAGGGGAAGAGAAGGCTCAGAAGCATATCAAGAGGACAGTTCAACCTATCTAGGATTCAGAAATCACCCTTAGGAGCTTAACACATGTCATCAAGGGGGCTTGCATCCCACCAAGTGCTGATTTATGTTGGCAGATAAAAATGAACTTGAGAGCTTTATAAAACACTACATGGGTAAGATGCATTCTGCTCCAAATTTAAACTAACCTGTGGGGGCTCCCTCCTTACATTCACTAGCAAGAAAAATGTACATTTAGGCTGTGTTTCTAAGGTGAGAAAGGCATATCTTAGAATAAGAGGGATATTACCTGGAGGAATGTCTTTTTCTTCAATAATTACAGAGAGAGTTTTCAGTGACAATTGTAGACAAGCATGCCTACTTAGGGCATGTGCGTCTCCTTATGGCTAGAAGTGTAGTTTGTTTCTAGAAGACATTTTCCCAATCAGAGTAGTGTAAAAGAAAAGCAAAAGACTGTTAGGGAATAATGTGCAATACATAGAAGCTGCCTCCCTAGGCCTTGCTTATTTTCTATATATAATCTTCCAAAACTGTATTTATATTAAGAATCATTCACTAAATTCATGCATCCAGACTCTACAGAGAAACTGTTTTTACTAATTGAACCTCATCCAGTGCCCTTTGTAAAGCAAAGGGTATTAGTCTAAAAAAAAAGATTTTTAAATTTGTCCAAAACTGTGTGAAGTAGAACTGCATTACAAGACTACATTTTTTGTTCCATTTTTCACAAATAATAACTTCACAGTGATATTCTAAGGTGTATAGACACCTACCCTTGTTGCTTATCTCCTATATTCATACCTGCTTTCCCTGTCTTATCTCTCAATTACTTGATGCTGAAAGAAGAGGACCTGAATTACATCCTTTCTGGAAGTGTTTGGCTTTCACTGTGGTCAGGATCTCACACCACCTCTTACCAAGTACTCACCAAATCAAAACTAAATAGGTACCATTCAGATCAAAAGAACAACTCAAAAGTCAAACTGACTTTTCTGTTTCTCTCTTTCCCCATACACATACATATGTGTACAAACACAATGTAAAAATTAAATATTTTAATCATTGGAGATTTCCAAGAATAAACAAGTGCTATGCATTGAGTTATCCCTGCCTTCAAGATCTAGTAAGGGTCCTGGTCCTTCAAATGTTTGTCCTTTAAGGGTTTTAAGGATCATTTAGGCTGCTCAGTATTTCCTTACAACAGGATACCAACTGTTACGAGTTATTTCCCATAGCCATGTGTTAATTTACCTTTTAAATTATTATTTCTATTAGAGACAATGGAGAGGCCTTCCTTGGAATTTAACCTGCCTGATACTCATGAAGAGGGAAAACTTTATGTGGTTGATTCTCTAAACAACCTAAACAAGCTAAATGTTTGTCCAGCTGAATCCCAGCGCTCACTAGGTATGTATGATAGGTGATTTGTGGGTTTCTATATATACAATCCATACTGTGCATCACTGATGTCAACAGCCTAATAGGCCAATAGGTATGCCAAGCTCTGTACTGGAAAGTGTAAAAAAAAGATTGAAAATGGCATCATTTAGACAGATCAGACAATGATTTAGCTGCCCCTGCTGAGTATTTCCGCTTCAGGTTCCTGAAAATCCTTGCATTTAGTTAGGGATTTACTGTCAAACCTGAACTTATCTTCCATTTCAGCTGGAATTTATGAGGTGATCACTTGCAGGATAATGTCTCTAGTAATGCCCAATATACACCTACTAAATAAATAGCATCATAGCTCTTCCCAAGCACTAAAATTCATATATGGCAATAGAAGCACCTGAGAATTTCTGTTCATTCCTTTAAGATGCATCTCCTAAGAACTCAGACCTGAAAAATCCTGTGCAACCTTTAGGCATTTTACTTTCCAGACTTTCTTTACTTACACTTTCAGTTATGGCTCCCATATTTCTACTGGTTTGATAAGGCTTTTGCCTTTGATTTCTCACAGCAACAAGAATATTTTCACAGTGATAGTTACAGGTGGAGTTCTTTGTGACCTGAGAATATGTTAAAACCTGGAGCTCTTCAGCAGCATTCACATAACAATATTTGAGTCTGCTTTTATGTCTCTTATTGTAATGACAAATTTGAATGAAGAAATTTTTAGATCAACAGCTATGTTGAAATGTGTTTTGAGTGGCCATAATTAATCATGCTTCTAGTTATGGGTCTTAAATGTTTTTGCATTACATCTGTTTCCAAGTCCCCTAACTTTTCCTAATCAAACTAACTAATGTAACCTGCATGTAATGCAAATATTTTAGACATTAAGTACTAAATTCTCATATGCAGATTATCTTGATATTGTCACTTCTGCACATAGAAAATGAGACAATGGCATACATCAATTTAATGTGAAAGAAACTCCTTTCAGTGTGACTGTTTTGCTTTCTTTTGCAATTTTATTGGACAGTATTATTTACTTTTTGGGTAAATATACAAGGTTCTGTGGAAACACGTGTGATTCTCTGAAATATCCACATACGTGCCCCTCCCTACATTTCAGCAGTAAAAAAAAAGGTAGCTTAATAAGTATTCTATTCATAAATTTGTAAAATCCGTTGGTTCTTTCTAGGATTATTCTTTTAATGTAGCTTTTAAGCTTGGAGAGTCTGTAGATATCTCATCCTGTCAGCTACCTTACTCAGCAGCATAAAACTCTGGTTCTCTTGCCAGAAAATCAGAGACTTGTCAAAAGCTGTTTAAAATGTATATACTGTTTGGTTGCTTCAGTAGGAGCCATGCAGTAATTTCATGTTTTAGATGATGAAATGTTTTCAATGTTTGCAGTTTGACAAGAATGTGTGCTCACCAATTCCTCACAACACTGCAGCCTGGCATGTTCCACCTGATGAAATAGCAGCCTGAAGCATTCATTAGGCAGAGCAAGCTCAGACCACTTTTGAGACCACTATTGATAACTTAGGATGCTTGGCAGGCAGCAGTAGCAGGCCCTGCCCATCTTTATTATTCTGATCAGAAAGCAATATTGGTGCAGACACTTAGTATATGGTGCATTTGTTTTGAATGCTAAGGGAATAACAATAGAACCTCAAATGACAAGTATGAAAATATTTCAGCTTAGTCATAGACAGGAGCGTGTTAAACACAAAATGAAGAATAAAAAACCCAGAGATATTCCCAGAGATCTGTCAGCTCAGTGAATTGCTCAGCCCTAGGTAGGGTCATTATTAAAGTGCTGTAATGGCATATGCAGCCTTTCCTCAGCTTTATCACTGCAGGCTCAGTTGTAAAGGCCTCAGAGATTTCCACCAGCTAAAACAAGAACATGATCTAGAAATACATTTTTCACAGATGCACACTCTACTCTCTCTTTCTGAATGGCAAGACAGCAATTACAGAAGGATAAATTACAGTAATTTGCATGTAATTTTAGTATGTATGAGGCTGACACCAAAGTGAAATTACATTAGCTTCCTCCTCCCTCCAAAGCAAAAAATAAACCCAAATCTTTGTAAGTTATTACAGTAGTATACACACTTAAGATTAAACAAATCTGGCTCAAGCATACAGTTTTTACATTCACATGAATTTCCTCATGGTATTCACTTGACTTGTTATCTTTGGGGCTTACTGCCACCTCACATTGATTGCAGTTGTTTCTGAGTGAAACTACTGATTTTCCCTGTATATGCAATACATTGTTCAGAAAGAAATGAACTGGCTTGTTGAGGTGATTCAAGGTCCGCATTGCAAGTGCCTTTACTTTTTCCTCTCATTCTTCCTGTTAAGCACAGGAGAACATATGTAACCTATATGAGAGTCTCTTCCATTCTTGACAATTGGTAGGATAAGTGCCTCATCTTTTACTGGAATGAAACCAAAAAATCCTACATATGAAGAAGAATAAGGAAAACATTTGTTTTAAGATAAAACAGTCAAGATCTACATTCATTCTATCCCACATTAGGAGCCTAACTTTGGGAAATTGGTGTTTACTTTGGGAAATTAATCATCCCTGGGATATTTCTCATTAAACAGAAAAAGAAGCATATCTAGAGGATGAATGTGTGTGATGAATCTGTAACTTGGTTTTCAATATAAATTTTGCTTTCTTCCCTTTTGAAAAGGTTAAATGCAATCAAGCCCTTACAAATCTCCCTGACGAGAACTTCATTGCAACCTTTGTACATGTAAAACAGCTGTAAAACTCTGAACTGTAAAACTTCAACAAAAATTGTATTTCAACAACAGAAACATTTTTCTTGAATATGTTCTAACAGCTATAAAAGATGTTTTAATTTTTTTATATTTCCAAATTCAAGCTGAGTTCATAAAGTTGATTTCTTCCCTTTTCATGAAATGTCGCAGGAAGTAAAATCTGTTGGCCAAATATACAATGTATTCTGCATCATTTCATGAAACTAGAAGCATTTTGTCATGCTTATCCTAACCAACCTTAAAAAACTGCATCACCCAATGATTTGTCATCTCTTAACAGATAAGGAAGAGAACACTGGTGGTTCTGGAGAAGGTGTGGCAGGGAGCAACACAAGAAACCAATGTTTGTTCTTCATCATCTTTATTCTCACTTTGATCGTCAGTTTGGCACTTGTTTCATTTGTAATATATTTAATATGTAAGTAAACCAAAGAGTAGTTCTTAAAAATGTAGGGGCCAGTTGGAAAACGAACTTTGTTGAAATGTGTCATGCTACCTTATAACGTGTGATTCCTGTATTTGCATGGTCAAAGGCTTTGCCTGGTTCTAGGCACTGAGTCGTGATCCTGGGGGCAGAAGCACAGGCAAACAACACTCTCACAGGGCTAAAAGGCAAATTTTATTCCTAGTTCTAAATATTTGTGAGCTTCAACAGCTGTGAAGAATTTATCTCAGCAGCATTATATTGTGTTGCTAAAAATGCTGACTGGAAATGAAATTAAGATTTAAAGGTAATTGTATGGCAGTGAGATACTTTGGCAATGTGCCTTCCATTCCTTTCCAGATAAACCTCAGTATTGGGGTCATTCCAATGAAAGTGGAATTCCACCCAGGCTAACACATCAGGCTACCTGAAGGAAGACCTGACTCTTTGTCATCAAAGCACTGACTGGGAATTTATTTGGAACTAAGAAAGTCTTAAATATAAGAAAAAGAATTAGACATTTATCAAGATTTGCATGTAGCATTGAGTCTGTAGACACAATTACTTATCCAGTTTTTAGGACTGATCAGATGGGCTTAGCTAAAGACATGGCTGCTTAATGGAACCCTTGTCATCTTGGGGTTTTGTGAACTAATAATACTGAACAGAATCTGAGGTGCATTATTTCAATTTACTAGTCTATTTTGAAAGAATTGGAACCGCTATGAAAGCAGGATTTCTTATATCCTGTAGTAGGGAATTTGCTGAAACAATGAACATCCTCATTTTTCTTTTAGGCCAGGAAATTCTAACCCTTAACTAAATTTTCTTACAGGGACTCAAAGAAATATCAAGCGAGTAAAGAACATAAAGTAGATTTTAAGCAACATGATTGTAAAATCCTAATTGAAATACCTCATACTTGAATTTCAGATTAATTTAACATGGAGCTGCTAAAAGTAGAGCCTTGATATTGAAAAATTAGTATTGGGTAGCTCTGGTGGAAAAATTATAAACTAAAATGAAAACTTTTCTTACAAGAATTAAAGCAGTTTGGGCTCAGGTTGGTGGAGGCCTGTGGATTTTGGAACTGATTTCCAGTGGTGTTTCAGTTTATGTTACAATGCTTTATTAGATACATATAGATGTAGTGTGTTATATAATCTGAGATGTTTGCAAACCACATGCATAGGTTCATTTAGAATTGCCACTATTACACTTAAGCTTCAAAACCCATGGGTAAATTTTTTTAACTTCAGAAGGCCAAAATAAAAATAGGTCCAAAAGTGTATATTGGTGTGCCAGAGGAGGCTGGCCTCAAGATGCCAGTATTTGCAAGAATTTTTCTTTAGTTTAAAATAAAATACATGCACCTACTTACCACAAATTGGATCTTGAAGTCCCTAAATAAGACATTTCCCTGTGGACACTGATGGATATTGCTCCTGAAAACTGCAAAAATTATCTGAACCAGATATGATTTTATTACCCTGCGTTAAATTACAGAAAGAATCCAGAAAATAAGCAAAAAGAATATAGTGAGCAGGTAAACCCACCAGATGTATAGCTTCCTATTATTAGGTTCTGCCATTGTTTTCCTGTTTAATATTTTTAGTCATTATAATTCCTTACAAACTCTCACAGGAATACAAGTGAGGGTATTGATGCTCTTGACTTAAATGTTGCTAATTTAATGTGGTACATTTTCCTTTTAAAGTTCAAACTAGAAATGAGGTGGACCAAATATCAAGAAGACTACTATCTGAAAAGAAGAACATAGAAGCGCTGAAGAAACTTAACAATATTATATTACAGCATCTTAATCAATCCAGAATTAAGGAAAAGCCTTCTGATCTTCATAATTACCTCTTTACCCATGCTGAGCTGAAAGTCCCTGGAGAATAAATCTTCTTTGGAGAGAAATTCAGCATATTCATAACTCAGATATTTTCACATATGGCACACAGGTTGCTGAAATGTGGTTGCCGAAACATTGCTGAAAAAGCCAGCTGAATGAAAAATATTAGCAAATAGTATTTTATCCTGTTTTACGTGGACATAGATTTGTAATACTAAGCCCATATGATTCACAATAAACAGTGGATTGTCAGTTTGGGGCAAGATTTCCAGATTCCCTGTGCATTGTAAATTGCAGTGGTAATGGCCTAGTTTTACTTTAAATGTAAGTGAATGATCACAGAAAATCACGAGTTCTATTCACATGATTCCAGCATGACCTTGTTCACTTAATCATTCTTCTGTTACCTTTGTACAACTTCCTGTTTGTTTCTATTACTGTTTATATTTAAGGATAACTTCAGATTTCATAACTTATAAATAAATCCATTTCTGGTCTAGAGTTTTGTGATTTTCCCTTCTTTGCATCTAAATACACTGATATACTATTTTTGTGGGGAAAAAAACCCCAACAAACTCACCTAAACCCCCCCCCCCCCCCAAAAAAAAAACCAAAACAAAACCAAACAAACAACAAAAAAACACCAACAAAATAAAAACCCAAAACAAACAACCAAAAAACCCCCAACAAAACAAACTCTTTCATAAGATGTCATAATCAGCCCAAATTTGTGTTGACAGAGTGAGTGTTCTTTCATGGAAAATATGTTTAGAGGACTCAGTCTGGTAATGTCACAGCATCATCACAGCCACTCTATCTCATAGTAATGCCAATACACTGTACTCATAATTTGCAGGTGAAGCCCAAGTGTTTTTATAAAGTGATGTGGGCGAAATACTACATGTTCTTGCACTCTCCCCTCAAGCTGCTGCTGGTCACCATCAGAGAAGGGCCAGATGAAATATGGTTGGAACCTTCATGGTTTTAATGTTGAGGAATACCGCAGAGGCTAAAAGGAGCCACCCTCTCTGAATTTACAGAGTTGTGGAGACAGACACCTGAAATTCTGATCACATAAGGGACTAATGGGTAACTTTGCCTTTTTTAGTATTCAGAACCTCTACTGAAATATTAACATTAAGAAGACACCTCTGTAATCAAGCAACAAATTGGTTACTCCCATCATGATGGTAGATTGGCAACTGACACTATGGAATATGTCCAACATCATCTCTTTTACTTAAAGTTCTCATTCTCATCCAATTCTTTCTTATCTCTTCTGGACCATTTTACAAAAAAAGTCACCAAAGTCAACAGCTTGCATTGCAGTCTTCTTTTCCAGAATTCATGGTAGTCCTTTCTGTGATGACTACTTCATTGTCTGCAACAAAGTGAAGAACTAAGTCCAGGAGAATTTCTTGGTATCACTCTACCTGGATTTGCCCACAAATTCTATTCCTGCTATTAAGAGTGCTTTGCTTTACACCTATGTTCTATATCTATATTTCCTATATAGAAATACAGATACAGATATATGTACCTATATTTCCTGATGTATTACTGTCAAGTTATTCACATGAAAATGGTGGAGATTGGTTTCAAGAGTTTATTACTCCTGCTGTTACTTCCCAGCTGCAATTTTAGTTATCTCGTCTGGACATCACAAGTAGTTTTTACAAAGGTGACTCTAATACAGCTATCAGAGAATTATAAAAATATGTGTAGAAAACTTGTAAGGATCGGAACCTGAAAGTCTAACCCAAACATCTTTCTGTAAATGCTGTTAAATGATAAAAGGTATCTTAAGACTAAAATCATGACACCTGCAGTTTTGCCTCTGTTCCTCTCTGAGCTGTCACTTGCTTTTTAGTGACAGTATAAATTTTTCATCTGTGCCACTCCCATAGTAGCTAGTGTAACTGCTCTCAAGCTCCTGCCTTGCACTGACACACATCCATACTTGTGAGCTGGGGAGAAACACTAATATTTGGCACTCAGTGTATCTCAAATATGGATTTATCACGTCCCTCATTGCAACTGCAGTCAGAGCAGTCTGTGGAAACTGATACTGAGCCAATAGACTTTTTTTTTTTTTTTCCTGGCAGGAAACTAAAATGTGTGTTAAAGCAACAGTCCCCAAAGAAATGAAAGTTTCCTCATCTCTCTGATGTTGTCCTCAATTATTCTTAATCTGGTTGTTCAATCAGCACTCAAATCCAATTTTCTATCTCTGCTATTGATTAGAAGTGTTGTTTCACTCCATGGTTTCATCCTGCAAGATGGTGAGTGACCTCAACTGCCCCAGACTTATGACCAGCTGAGCCATAACAATGTACAGGTATGCTCAGTATTATACAGGATTGAGGCCTCAAATCATCCTTTTCATATTTAATTGCTTCTTAGTTTGCAGTCATCAGCAGTTAAGATCAGTGACTAAAAAAGGGCAAAAGTCCAAAGCTGATCCTGCTAGTGCTGCTGAAACACACCTGTCCTGGGTTGACGGT
>VYXD01002361.1:3752-19663 GCA_013397195.1 Hylia prasina
GGGTGCAAGGCGGGGAACACCACCCCCATGCTCAGCCATCCAGCCCCGGGCAGAGTCTTCGGGTCTGGGGGCTCCCGGTGCACTCCAAGGTTGGGGGCAGATGTGGGGCTCCCCACAGCACTGCGGGTGGTCCAGCCTCGCTCCCGGTGATGCCCCCCTCAATGGTCTGTGCCACTGGGCTGGGGGCGAGGAAGCACTTTATGGGGGGGCTCTGGGGCCCACTGGGTGGGCATTGCCGGAGAGTCCAGTGTGGAGATGCGCCTTGGCGTGGGGAGGGGCTGACGTCCCCCAGAACCTGCCTGCTGACACGGATTCCCCCCCCCAGCAGCGCCCTGGCGGGAAGAAGACACACAGCCCCCACCCCCGAAGACTTTGGGGAGTAAATGCAGGGCTGGGAGCTTCAGCACTCGCCAGCATTGGTACAGGAGCTGCCAATGGGGACAGGGCACCAGAACTGCTGGGGGTGAGGTGGCCCCCCCCAGGAGGCTGTTGTGGGATGGACCCCTGGAGCAGCCAGTGGAATGCCTCGGAGCGGCCGTGACCCCTTGCCAGCAGCAGGTTGGGTGCTCCTACTGGAGCTGGCAGGGGTGCAGCTGGGACCCCCCTGCACCACCCCATGACCTCCCAAAGGGTTCCCAAAGCTGGGGGGATGGTGCTGGTGGGCCCCTCGTGCCCAGCCACCCACCACACCCACTCGCGCTGCCGTGCTGCTGGGCTTCATGGCATGGTGAGGACACTGGCAGCCCATCCATGTGTCCTGTTCCCCCTGTATCCCTCCCCGTCCCCCCAAGGGGGGCTCCCCACTTTTCCTTAGTTTTTTGGTTTTTAACCATTCTGTAATTTATTACTCATGTTTGCAAATGCCACTAATCCAAATTAAACTTAATTTATTGACGCTGCTGCTGGCCCTCAGCCCTTGCTATGCCCCACTCCCGCCAAGGGCTGCAGGGCTGGGGGGGATGCGTAGTCCTCACCCCCACCTTGAACCCTCTGAAACCCACCAGAACCCCCCAGGTGATGCCACAGACCCCCAGCACCTTAGGGATTATTTTGGGTGCCCCCCAATCAAAGACCCCAAGCAGCTGCAAGGAAGCTGAGGGGGTACCCCATGAGAAGCCCCCTCAAGTGGGGTGAGAGCGATGCCCCACACAGCCCCCCAGCCTCGAGGTGCCCTCTGGGGGGTGATGATGAAGAAGGTGTTGAGGGCATTGGGATGGTGACAAGGAGTGTGCCAGGTTATTCGGGGCGTAGTCTGAGGTACCCAAAATGCATAAACACGGGACAAGGGACCTGGTCCCACCTTGCTGGGACCAGTAGAGCCAGCTTGGAGGGGCCACAGGTTATGCTGGCACCCAGCTCTTCTCCCTGGTTCCCCATCTTGCCCCCCTCCCTAGACCCTTCCAGACCCTTCCCCACCTTGCCACCCTGAGAGCTCCACAACACCCATTGCATGAACATGACAAAAATCACTCCAGATTTACCAAACACCTCCAAACACTGGAGCTGGGGGTTTAGTGGGGGGAAGTTCACACCAAACACCCCAGTAACATAGGGGGGGATGTTGGGGGACGCCAGAAGCACCTGGCCCATCCTTCATCTCAGCCGGAGTGAGGGGCTGGGGGTAGCATCACCCCCATCCCCCCTGGGGACAGGGAGAGTCTGGAGGGGGCATCCCAGTGGGAGGACCCCTGTCCTGGGTCCCCACCCTGGAGACCCTCCTGGAAGGACACTTGGCAAGGCTGGGGCTGAGCACCAGGGGACCCGGCTGCCAGCCGCGCTGTCCCCAAGGGCAACACAGACTCCCGGGAGAGGAGAGACACAGCAAGTACCTAATGGGCAAACTGGGAGTGGGGAGTATGCCCCAGAGGCACTGGTGGTGTGGGGTGGGCTCTGGGGGAAGGCACTGATCTGGCTCTGCCATGGCAGGATTCCCAGGCTGGGGATGGGACTCCCAGCACAGGGACAGGCACTCCCAGAGTGGGGATGGGGGACCCTGCCACTTAGGAATGGGACCCCCACGGTGGGGACAGGGACCCCGGGGGTGGTGACACCACCAATCCAGGTGGGGGCAGGATCTCCAGTAGATAGGACCCCTGGGGACAGAACCTCTGGGTGGGATGGACTCTCAGGATGGGACCCCTGGGAATGGAGACAGCACCCCCACATTGGGAACAGGGACCACCATAGTGAGGACAGGATCCCCAGGGGTGGAAACTGGGACTCCTGTGGTGGGAAAATGATCCCCAGAGATGGAGGACAGGCACCCCTAGGGCAGGGACTGGGACCCCCATGGTGGGGATGGGGCCCACCAAGAATAGTGACAGGGACTCCTGTGGTGGAGGCAGGGACACTTGTGGTGGAGATGGAACCCCCGGATATGGGGACAGGGACCCCCAGGGGTGGGGACAGCACATCCAGGGCTGGGATGGGGATGATGAGGGTGGTGGGAGACCCCTGGTGTGCAGATATGATGTCCAGGGTGGGGACAGGATCCTCTGGAGTTGCGACAAGGACCTACAGCAAGGGGATGGAACCCCCAGGGATGGTGACAGGCACCCCCTGGGTGGGTATGGGGATCTTCCAGGGTGGGAGTGGGACATCCATGTTGGGGACAGGGACCCTCAGGGGCACAGGTGCCCTGGGGTGGGGACAGGGATGCCCAGGGTGGAGACAGGAACCCTCACAGTGGGGGTGGGACCTTCAGGGTGGAGACAGGATCCTTAAGAGTTGGGGATGGGGACCCTGAGCTGTGCCTAGTGTTGTCTATGGGGGCTGGCTGAGCTCATCCCGTCCCGTCCCGTCCCGTCCCGTCCNGTCATGGGGCTCCCACTTGCTGCTGGTGATGGTAGGATGAATGGATGCAGGATGTGGGACTGTTGGATGAAGGATCCTCAGCTGCAGTATGCATGGCTGCAGGATCTGGGATNCATCATGAAGGCACTTGGATTGAGACACAACTTTGCTCAGAGCCTCCTCCTCCTACCTGTGAGGGATCATGGGGGAAGGATCCCAAGGGCTACCCCCTAACACCTCTTCCCCCATCCCTTCTCCCCATACATAAAAAATAACTTAAATGTGAGGGCACCCCGTAGGGATCCTCNGTAGGGATCCTCATGTGAAATTGTCTGACCAGGACCCACCACCCCCTGTCCCCCTACTCCCCCTTCCCACCCCATTACCCTACATCCAGGGTGGGGGGTGGCCTGTGGAGGTCATGGGGCTCCCACTTGCTGCTGGTGATGGTAGGATGAATGGATGCAGGATGTGGGACTGTTGGATGAAGGATCCTCAGCTGCAGTATGCATGGCTGCAGGATCTGGGATGCACATCCATGGGACCCAGGATATGTGACCACAGGATGCTGGGCTGTGGACACATGGCCACAGGATCTGGGGGACCTGGGATGCATGGCTGCAGGATCTGGGATGCTCAGCTGCAGGATGTAGGGCCACAGGGTCTGGGATATGTGGCAGCAGGATGCAGAATGCACAGCCATGGGATCCAGGATGTGCATCTGTGGGATGCGGGATGCTGGGCTGCAGGACGCACATCTGCAAGGTCTGAGACGCAGGGCTGCAGGATTTGGGATGCCGGGCTGCAGGATGCAGAATGTGCAGTTGCAGGCTCTGGGATGCTGGGCCATGGGATGAACAGGATGCTGAATGTGTGGCGGCAGCTACTTGCGGAGCTGGAGGCTCTCCAGAAGGACGTGCTTGTGGCCAGGCTCCAGCACTCCTGCTTCCTCCAGGTCCTCCTCTGTGATGTCACTGGGAACGAGGCACAAATATGGGGCTCTCTGCCCCTGAGGGACACCCCACCTGGGGGTGCTGGAGCCCCCACTTGGGTTGGTGGGTGTTCACCCAGGCTCCATCCTGCCCCTGCTGTGCGATTTTGTGACCTCAGGGGGCAGTGGGGATCCTGAGAGGCAAAGGGCAGGTGGGAGCAGTGGGGACACTTGGGGCAGCTGGGACACCCAGTTGTCAGCAGGGACCCATGACAGCAATGGCCCCTCCCAGGGCAGCACAGAACCTTTGGGGGCCGTGGGGCCCTCCAGGGGCAGCAGGGACCCCCAGGGGAAATGGGGACCTTCAATGGGCAGTGGGGAACCCCCAGGGACAGTGGGGACCATCAAGGGCAGCACCCCCACAGACCTCCCAGGCATCACTATTGACCCTCTGGGGAAGACACGGACCCACTGGGGTTCGCCAGGCTAGTGGTGGGAATGGGTGGGCGTCCCTCCCCACCGTTCTGAGGGGCTGCTCACCTGAGGAACTCCAGGTCATCCCAGCCATTGCGCACCAGCCCCTCCTCGTACCGCTCCAGCCCCAGCGCCCGCAGCCACTCGCCCACACCAGGCACGGCACCCACACCACGGCCCAGCGCCTGCACCCCAACAGCCTCAGCACCACGGGGCACCCCGAAGGGAGCCCCAACTGAGGTGCTGAGGACCCCCACCCACCCTGTGTCACCCACCTCCTCAGCCAGGTCCTCCTGGATGCTCTCCTGGATGGAGTGGGGAGGGAAGGCAAGGGGGCAGCCATAGTCGGGGTGCAGGCAGCGGGGAGGCAACCCCCCCTTAGCCAGCAGTGGTGGTGGGGGGATCACCCTCCCCTTCTCACCCCTGTAGTCCACCTCACTCAGCGTCTTGGCCATCTGCAGCACGGAGCAGGAGCGGTCATCCAGCAGCCCTCCTGGCAGGCCCCCAGGAGTGGGCAGCCCCCCAACTGCAGGCAGCCCCCCAGTAACAGGTGTCCTACCAGCCCCCTCCATCCCAAATCCAGCCCTGGCAGCTGGGGGTGGCCGGGGGTGCAGCTTGGGCAGGGGAGCCTCTCCAAAGGCAGCAGGGTGGGATTTGGAGTCTTCACACCCCGAGGACATTGGCGGCTCCTTGGGAGTGCCAAAGAAGGTATTTGGGGGGAGCTCCAGCTCCCGTGGCAGAGGTGGTGGGGGAAAATCTGGCGGTGGCAGGTTGAGGGTGCCAAAGTCCTCTTCCTCATCACTCTCGCCACCACAGCATGCTGAGGGGCACTGACAGCGCTCCGGCACTGCCAGCTGCACCTTGGCCTTGGGGGGCTTGCTGGGGTCCCCTGGCACCAGCAGCTGGTGGGGGACCCCCTCCAGCACGTAGTACGCTGGGTTGTTGAAGCTGTTCTTCAGAGGACCCCCTGACAGCTCCGGCATTGCCTCCACCTTGGACCTATGGGCACGGGAGTGAGCGTGGCACCCGCAGAGCAATATCCCTCCCTAGCCCTGCCCATACGCCCTCACCGGCTTGGGGTGGCCTCATCCCTGGGGGTGCTGCGGTGTGGGGCAGCGGGACGAGGTGCTGCTGTGGTGCTGCTCTTCTCGGCCTCCTCCGGGAGCTTCACCAGGATGGTGGTGGGGGGCTCAGCACTGGTGGGCTTCCGCCCCGCAGACCTGGCAAAAGGTGCCCCATGGGGGTCTGAACCCCACAACGGTGTTCAGACCCAGAGGACAGGGCTCAGATCACCCAGGACAAGGGTCAGACCCTGTGGGCTGGGTCTCAGCAGCCCATGTCAGGGCTCAGATCCCCAAGATGGGGCACTGCCCTCTAGGACATGGTTCAGCCACCAAAACACAGCCAGAGCCACATTCGGAAGCTCAGAGCCCCATCCCTGCCCTATGTGGCACAGAACTGGCATCAGTACTGTCCCCAGTCACGTCCCACACAGCAACCCAGAGGGATACTCTGAGCAACAGCTGTGCTCAGGTGAATCCCTGAGGCCTCCCAACTCCCAGGACCCAGTGCCCCCCACCCTGCCAAGCCCTGTCCCCCATACTTGGCATTGTCCTGGGTGGCCCTGGCACCTAGTGGCACCTTCCCCTTGCTGGCTGTCGTCTCATCCTTATCAACGCTGATCCACTCTGCCAGGAAACAAGGGCTCAGCGGAGGAGTCCTGTCCCCACCCTCCCCCCCAGGGTGGGGGATCCTCACCATAGAGCCTCTCGCGGGTGCCCAGGCGCTCCGTGGGCACACGGACCTTCATCGAGCCGCGGATGTTGCCGGTCTCCTCACCACGGTGGGACAGGTAGGTGAGGAACTGCTGTGCTGTGCTGCCAATCATCGACTTCAGGGCAATGACACACTCCCCTGGGGGTGAGAGTGAGGGAGGTTGGAGGTCTGCACCCCACGGACCCCCTGGTCCTGGCAAGGTGCTGGAGTGGGCACTCACCGTAGGACTCATAACCGTCAAGGGATTTGACTGTGAGCAAGAGGTGCTGGTCCTGCAGGTACTCAATCTCGGAGAGGATGGGCTTCAGCTGTGGCCAAGGGAATGGGGCAATGAGTGGGGGGGGTCTCCCTGTCTGCAGCTTCCCTCAGCACCCACCCTGTCAGCCCCCAGCCCTCCTCACCGTGGGCAGCTGCCGGGATGACCACTGCACCTTCAGGAAGTTGATGTTGTCACTGCTCTGGCTGTCGTTCTCGAAGCTCTTCTTGAACTCTGTGGTGGTAGTGGGATATGGCATCAATCCTTGAGCCTCCTGGGACCCCTCTCAAGCCCTTTGGAACCTCCCCACTGCCATTCCAGTCCTCACCTTCCAGACAGGTAGAATAGAACTCGATGAAAAACTTGGTGCGACTGGAAGTCTTCACGATGGCCTCTATGCTCTCAAACTCGATGTACGCCTGCTCTGAGGACTTGGAGAGCCCTCCATGGAGAGGAGAGGTATTGGAATCCCCCAGGACCTCTCCATTTACAGGGAGAGGTTGGACCATGGAGGGGCAGGGGACAGCGAGGTATCCCCTTGGGCATAGGCACCTTTTTTGGAAACGAACTGGGAAGTCACTCCAACTTCGAAGGAGCCGAAGACCGGCGAGTGGTCACTAGTGACAATGTCATCTGTGCACCCTGCAGCCAGTGGGGATGGGGAAGAAGTCAGGAAGTGGGGGGGGACTGTCCCCAGAACAGGGACAAGGGTGCTGGAGGTGGTCATACCGCTCACCATAAGCGTTGCAGTTGACATGAGTCTCGGGGTAGGACTTCCAGAGGATGCGGTCACACCAGGATGGCACGTTGGTACGCACCTGGTAGGGGTGGGGATTCAGACTGGGGTGTCCTCCATTCCCTGACTCCCCCTGCCTCAGCACCTACCCCTGTGGGCTTCTGCTTGTGCCAGACATAGGTGTCCCGGGAGCCTCGCTCATAGCGGTAGGTTGGGGGGAAGGTGATCTCCTCCTCACCTGCAGGAACAGCAGTGGGTCAGTACAGTCCTGACAGCAGGGGATGCAGCCCCAGACTCTTCTGGAGCCCCCCAGTCCTCACCGAAGCGCAGGAACACCTTGTGCTTCTCCTTCTCCAGATTGAGCTGATCCACCTTCAGCAGCGGCTCCAGCTCCTTGCGGCTGATGTAGTTGAGGATCTCCTTCAGGGACAAAGGGGTTGGCACTGGGCTGGGAAGGGGACCCTGATACCCCACCCACCTTTCCACCTCCACCCACCCCTTCTCCTGACCTGGATGTCCATGTCTAGGCGGTAATTGAGGTCCCCGAACCAGAAGAGGTGGGTGAAGCGAAGGGAGATGTCAAAGGAGCTCAGCTGCTTATCCCCCAGTGAGAGCAGGCGCAGGATGTCCAGGTAGTTCTGGTTCCTCCTGAAGCAGGGGACATGGGGACAGGGTGTCACAGCATGAGGACAGGGGCAACAGCCCTGTCCCATCCCAGTCCAGGGTGGTGGTGCTCACCGTGCCGTCTTCTCATTGCCAGAGGTGAGGTGGCAGTTGACAAAGCCAAAGGAGGTGCCATTGAACATGAAGGAGACACCCACAGCGCCCTTGTTCCCTGTGAGGAAATGGGGACATGGGATGGGATCAGGCAACCCGATTCTACCTTGGGGATGGACACCAGCCAGCCCCAGATCATGGTGATGGGGCACAGTCCCCACCTGGCCAGCTAGCACAGGCATGCGCAGCCTGGCACAGGCTGAGAGCCTTCCTCATGAAACACACCCTCCCAGAGTGCCCCTCGTGCAAAGCACACTCATCCAGGGCTTCCTCATGCAATGCAAACATTCCCAGAACCTTCCCTGTGCACGGCACACAAAGCTCTCCTCATGAAACACCTGTGCTCTGGGACCCCTCCTTGTGCATCAACAAGACCCCTCCATGTGCAACACACATGTCAGGACCCCTCCTTGTGCAACACACACACTGGGACCCCTCCCCATGCAATGCCCACATACCAGGACTCCTCATCATGCAAGAAACACATGCTAAGACTCCTCGTCATGCAACAACAGAACCCCCCCATAATGCAGACACCCCAGGATTCCCCTCAGTGCAGTGCACACCCCCTGTGTCCCCCTGTTGTGCCCCTACCCAGGGTGTTGGCGATCCCTGTCTTGACGCTGGAGGTGCTGACATGGCTGATGCGGTTCTCGTGCTCTGGCTTCACCAGCACCACCACCTTGATGTTCCACAGGGACTGCATGGCCACCTGTGGGTGCCAGCACCCTCAGCCCCCTGCCAGCATGCACTGGGGCCCCCTGGGGCCATGGGGGCCCCTCTGGTGTGTCCACAGGGGATGCTCATTACTGCTTCACCCCAGCCTCTCCCACCAAGGGCCGCTCCCCAGGGAATCCCACCACCATTAATCAGTATCCGCAACTACCCAGCACCCGGAGATCACCCACAGCCACCCAGCACCATGAGAGCACAGAACAGAGAGACACCAGAACAGCTGGTGTCACAGAGCCAGAGCACAGCCACCCCCAGGACACTGAGCATCACACACCTCCACCACCCACCAGTGCCTGCACCCCACAGCCCCCAAGGTCCCCTGGACGCCCTGGTTCTTACCGGGCGGTACTCAACTTCTGTGAAGTCCTTGAGGACAGTGCGCAGAAAATCCACCCACTCCTTGTCTCCCAGAGAATTCTCCTGGGTGCCGAAGACGTAGATGTCATGTGGTATGGCCATGGTTACCTCATCCAGGGTCTTGCCCAACCCCTTGGAGGTGATCCACGAAGTGATGTTCTTAGGGGGGGGAACACTGCCTGCAGGGGGGACAGCACAGTTAGGGAGGACCCCAGGGCCTTGACACCCCACCGTGGGCTGCCCCCAGCCCCGCTCACCCATGTTCCAGGTGCCAATGAAGACAGAGATCATGTCAGGCTCATCCTGGTGGGAATGCTTGTTCTTCATCAGCTGCAGGAGCTGGCAGAAGGCCTCACGTTTCTGCAGGAGGGGGCAGTGAGGATGGGGTGTTGAGGGGGTCCCCACAACCATCTCCAGCCCCCCTGCTTTGGCTCAGCCAAACTTGGCATCTTCTGGGCATGGGGGACCGCCCCAGGGACACCACCCAGCCATCAGGCACCGATACCCAGCGCCTGTCCCTGAGCCCTACCAGGGCCCAGGGGTTAAGTCTTGCCCCAACCCACCCCCCACCCACCCCCAGTTGAGCATTACCCACCCGAGCACTGACAAAAACAAAGTCTTTCCGTTGCGTTTTATCCTTTTCTTTCTCAAAAACGATGCCCAGTTTGTTCTGCACCCGCTGTGACTTGATCAGCTGCCGGACTGGGAAGGAGTGGTAAGAGATGGGAGGGTGCTGGGTGCCAGATGGCCGGTGGAACCCCCCCAGCCCATGCTTTGGGGGACCCCCAAGATGGGGACACCCCCAGTATGAGGAAATCCCTCAACTTCCAGCCCACCCTTGAGCCTCACAGGGATGCTCCCCAGCACAAAGGCAGTCCCACGGGTGCTGGGCCCCCCCCGGACGCCTCCCCACTCACTCTTATCATGGGTGAAGGTGTTCCAGTCCTCCTGGGAGTCCTTCTGCTTCTTCAGCACCACTAGTTTACCCCCCTCCACATCCACGCTCAGCGTGTACTTCTGTGACTTCCCAATCTTGGTCAGGTCCCCCAGGGTGATATCCAGCTTCACCTACCAGGGGACACTCGGATGAGGGAGGACACAAGGGACACCCCAGCACCCAATCTGGCATCTGCCCTCTCCAAGAGACACCTAGGGGTCTGTGCCCTTGGTGTCACATCAGAGGTACTCAGTTGACTCTGAAATCATCTCAAAACTCCAAAACTGGGCAGGGCAGGGGGTAGGGTAGGACTCACCTCAAAGGTCTGCACTGGGATGCTCTTGGCCTTGCAGGAGAGGGGTTGAGGGGGCGTGGTGGGGGTGGCTGAGCTCATGTCCTGCAAGGCCTTCAGTGCCTGCCAGAGCCCCAACAGGGTCAGTTGAGAGCCCACCAGTCCCCCCTGCTCCACCAACCCCTCCAGTCCCACCAATGTTCCAAGCCCCACCAGCCCTTGCAGTCCACAAGGTCCCACCAGCCCCCTAAGCCCTACCAGTGCCAGCTCCACTGGCCCTCCCCAGTCCCACTGGTGCCTCAATCCCAGAAGGCCATCCCCTGCCCCTCAGCTCCACCAGCCCAGCAATCCTTGCCAGCTGCCCCAGTCCCACCAGTGCCCTCAGCCCCACATGTCCCTCCAGTTCATCCAGACCCTTCAGAACACCCCCACAGGCCATCCACCCCTGTACCTCCAGGCTCACCTTCTTCTCGATGGAGGACAGGAAATCTTTCAGCACAGAGAGTTTCAGCACCAGGCTCTCCAGCTCCTGCTCTCCGCTCTGCCCTGCTGTCTGGAATCCCCCAGCAGGACACTCCAGCACTGCGACCCCAGACCCACCACAGAGCCTCCCCCCATCCCAAGAAGCAGAGCCCACTGGCAATCTGGGATGGGTGGGATGGGGCAGGATGGTGGGTGTTTCTCCACAGGCTTTCCCACCACCCATGGATGGTGCCATGGTGGGGTCTGTAGGTGCAGCCCATGGTGGAGGGTTGCCAGTACTGTGTCCCCATATTCCCCTTACCTGCTGCAGGATCTTGGAGACCATGGGGGAGCTCTGCTGGTCAAACACCTTGGAGAGGATCTCCAGCCCTGCCAGCACCTTGTCCACCTCACTGAAGGGGCAAGAGGAGCCGGCTCACTGGGTGGTACAGACATCCTTCCATCTGCCCATCTGTCCCAGCATCCAGCACTCACCTGTGCAGCCGTTTGCAGGAGGTGACAAGGGTCTTGTTGAGGTGGGGGAGACTGTTGGCCCCTCCCTTCACTGCCTCCAGGTCCAAGGTGTAGCTGCCCTTCAGGTACTCGTGGGAGATGCTGCTGAGCCCGTTGGTGCTGCAGAGAGAGCACCCAGGGGGTGAGAGCCAGCAGGGAGGAGCAGGGGACAGACAGGGGACAGGCAGGAGACAGACAGACCCTCACCTCTCCACTGGCCCCTCTGACACAGATGGTCCCAGGCCAGTGGGGCTGAGCCCCACCGAGGTGCTGGAGAAACTGGTGGAGCCAGAGCGTGGTGGCAACGGTGGCTTCTCATCCTCTCCATCTGCAAGGGGGCAATGAGGGGGCCAGTCACTGCCACCCCAGGGGTCTCAGGACCCTATTCACCCGCCCATGTCACCCTGCCATACCCGAGTAGTCCCTGTCCTCCACGGTCTCCTTCTCTTTCTCCCTCTCGACAGGGAAGAGCAGGGTGCAGACCAGCCCCTGGTTGGGCTGCAAGTACAGGGCAATCAGCTCGCTGAGCGTCTTGAAGCGCCGCACCTGCACCCCCTGTGACGTCTGCAGGGACACGGGGACACCAGGACCATCAGCGCCTGCAGCCAGCATCACCGGACTCCCCCACAGGTGGAGACACCACCAAGCAGGGAACCCACCATCCAGGGATGCCACCGTGCAGGGATGTCTCCAAACAGCAATCTCCCCAGGCAGGGATAACACCATGCAAGGATCCCCTCATGCAGAGCTGCCACCATGCAGGGATGTTCCCATGAAGGGATCCCCGTGCAGGGACCCCCTCATGCAAAGACTCCCATGCAGGGATTCTCCCATGCAGAGATGCTACCATGCAGGAACCCCTTCATGCAGGGACCCCAATGCAGGATGGGGGGCTGACCCCACAGCCCCACGGTGTGGAGCAGGGCCCATTGCAACAGGGCCTTGCCGGGCTGGTAGTTGGGCTGACAGGCTGCAGGCAGCAGCCATCCCTTGGCCTCCGCCCTCCCAGGGGCAGCTTTTCCTGCCCACCTGGCCAGCACAAAGAGGGTTCTGTTGCTCTAAAAATACTCAGTGCCGGCCAAGACAGGCACAGCCAAGCCATCCGGCACAGCCGGGCATGCCTGTGGCATCAGGCCAGGGCTGAGCCTGGCACAGCCACCCAGCACAGCCACAGCGACGGGCAAACTCACAGCACAAGGTCAACGCTGAGCACGGCTGAGCTGAAGACCCCCCACTGCCCACGAGCCAGAGGGTGTCCCATGCCCGCGCTGCCCACCTGCACGGCCAGGAAATCCTCCTCGTCTGGCAGGATGCGGTAAGTGTGGACGTGTTTCTGGAACCTGTGGCAGCAGGGAGGGAATCAGGGTGCTGGGGGTTGGGTGGCATTCCCCCACCTGCCTGCATGGCCCCTGCCAGCCCTAAAGGGATGCTCAGTACTCATCCATTCAGACCCCTACTTCAACAGCACCCACAGTGAGGATCTTCAATACCACTATTCCCCATGGCATGCAATGAACTGACAAGGAAACCCATGGAAAACCCATGGGAAAACGCTTGCAGAATAGGTGCTGGGAGTCCCAGAGTGACTCCCCTGCTTGCTCTGACCCCACAGTCGACACCACTATGTCCTTGGCAGTGCTGCTGCCTCTGCCGCACTGCCTATCTGTGCCAGAGGCACTGTCCCCAGCCCACAGCACAGGCAGGAACTGGCAGGAGCAGACAGGAGCTGGCAGTCAGGACACCAGAAAACAATTTATTTTCCAGTGGAAGCTGACAGGAACCAGGGACGTGATCCCGGGGCAAGGGGTGATGGGCTAAGAGATGGGGTGACAACATCAGTGGGTGCAAGGAGCATGACTGGGACCCTTCCCCATCTCAGGGACTCCAGGAGACAGGGACCCTCAGCACTGCCAGACCTTCCCACTCCCGGGCTGTCAGCAGGGACGGTGACTCCTTGGCTGGCTTCTGGCCACAGAGGTCACCATGAGCATTGAGGCTGCTGTCAACACACCAGGGCCACTCAGCTGCTGTGTCCCCTGCCCCAGTGGCAGCTCAACACAGGGCTGAAGGACTGGAACAAGGCAGCATCCATCCCCCCATGCTGTGCTGTGTCCCTGGACAGGGTGCCATGCCCCCCATGTCCTACTCTATGCTGTCAGGTCCCCTGGTGTCACTCTACAGTCCTGGTTACCCTGCTGTCACCCCACAGCACCAGGTCTCCTGGTGACACCATGCTCCCTGCAGTGCCAGGTACCCCATTTCTCCTACCTCTCCTGCACATATGACTTACCCCAGCACCGCTGGAGTCTTCCCAAGTGCCCCATTGCCCAGTCAGGGGTCAGTGGGAGGGTGGGGCCATGGAGAACCCTCCAAGTGGTAGGGGGGTGCTGAATGGGAATCCACTGTGGGGGGCTGTATGCAAAACTCTGCTAGGGTGGGTGAGGGGATCAGGGGTTCCCAGCTCCAAGGAGTCTATGGGAGAATCACAGCTGATAAGATGGGGGGGCACAGAGACACCCCTAAATAAGAGTACATAAGGGGTCTCTGTGGGAAGTCTTAACACACAACTGGGGTGTCCATAGCATGAACACCAATGGAGGTGTGATGAGGGGTGCAAGAGGAACCCCCAGCACAGCACTAGTATGCAGAACTCCAGACTGGAGGAGCAAGGAACAGGACCCTCAGGGGGAACCTCAGCTGTGCAGGACATCAAGGGACTCTCTATGAATAACTGGGGAGGGGCTGGAGGGACACCTAGCACAGGGGGTAGTACTGCGGAGGGGGACTGCAGGGCCCCCTGGCTGCCCAGTCCTGCACCGTTTTCAGCTGCTATTTTGGTGAGCACTGACGGGGGGGCCAGAGAGCACGGGCCTTGAGTACAAAGAGCCTTTCTGCAGGAGCAACGAGACTCCCCTGACGGCTCTGACACTCAGCCAGCACCCTGCCACAGCCCTGCCAGCACAGCAGGCAGCCCATATCCTCACTGCTCTGTGGTACACAGAGGGGCACCCACCATCCTACTCCATCCACCAAGAGCGGGATGTGGGCACCCTGGCAAGGGGGATACCGTGTACCCACTGGCACCACCCTGGCACTGGTGTCCCCATGAACTGGCAGTGAGCTGGGATGGAAGGTCCAAGCCCCCATGCTCCTGTGGGACACCACACCAGGACTGTCCCCATCAGCACTGCTCACCAACCAGTGATGCCAGCACGCCGTGGGGCGCCACCGCCATATGCTAGCAGTGTGAGTGAGTTCCAGCAATGCCCCAGTATGCCACCCTGAGGCCACAAGAGTGACACCCTGCTGTGCCACGGTGAGACACCCCAGTGTGTCATGGCTAGGGCACAGTGAGATGTCCTGGTGTGCTGCATCCAGCCCAGTGAGTCCATGGCGCACTGGCGGGAGGGTTAAAGGAAGCTGATGCTGCCGGGATCCCGCTGCAGTTCCCTTTCCTCCTCCTGACCCTGCAGCTATTTTTAGGGCCCCAGCAATAGCTGGGGCCAATGGCCCCACAGCCCTGTCCACCCACTCACTGGCAATGGGGTGCCTGGTGAGATCACAGCACCAGGGACTCCCAGCAGTCCTGGCTGGAGTACAGCCTCCCAACCTGCCATCCCCATGATGGGCTTTGCTATGCTGCAAACTGCTGCTATGCTGCTACGGTCCCAATCCCACAGACCAGCCACATGGCACCCATGGCCTCCTCACCAGACAGTGAGAGACATCAATGACAGACACACCTGCACCCAGGCACCTGCACCACGATGCTGTCTGTAGCCCCTTGTCATCCACACTGGTGCCACAATGCCCCCCAGGCATATGGCACCATTAGATGCCAGAATCACATGCTCTCCTAGTGCTGTGCCTAGTGCTGCTCGCAAGCCCAGCTTTGTGGTGGAGAGCTGGTGCCCAGAGCCATCCTGCGCCCATGTGGCTGGGCAACTGCATTTGCCAATGTCCACGGAGAAAGACAACTATGCCACCACAGAAGCTGCACGCCTGGCACCTGCACGTGGCACCAGCACACAGCAACCCCAGCCCAGGGCAGGCCAGCTCACAGTGCACTCCCAGTTCTCCCACAGGCTCTCAGGGCACAGAAAAGCTTTGAGTTCTAGTGCCCTCACCACCACCCCACAACCACATCAAGGTCCAGGTGCTGGTACGGGTAGCCAGCCTCAAGCAGAGCCAGTGGCATGCCCTGGGAGCATTCCAGCACATGGAACATCACCAGCACAGTGAGGTGCCAGAGGCCCCAGGTCTTGTGGGGTGCTGGGGTGCACCACTGGGCAAAGGCAATGCAGGATCCCCAGGGTTGCCAGCACTCACCTGTGACCTGGAACAAGCTGGGAGCCATGGAGTTCCATGGCACAACTCAAGGGCACAGAGCTGTCCCTCCTCCCCAGGTTGAGGACCCCCGGACATGAGGGCAGGAGCTGAGGACCCTCCATGCCATGGTTAGGCTCAGGGACCCCAAGAGTGTGGGGTAGGGGCCAGGCCCCCCATCTCACAGACTGCCATGGCAGCAAGGGTGGGTGTCACAGCCCCCCTGGAGCCAACCCAGTATCCCCCCAGTGCCCAGAGATCCCCAGCCCCTCTAGAGTCTGTTGGTGTCTGGTCTCCTGGGACACCCAGGCCAGAGCAGGTGCCATTCCCCTCTGGTGCCCTGTGTCCCAGAAGAGCCAGTGTCCCTCTGAACCCCCAGGTCTCCTCATGTCCATGCCCCCCAGCACCCACAGACCAGAGCTGCCCCAATCTCCCTGTGCCCAAAATCCTAGCAACACCCACAGTACTGGTGACCCCCATGTCCACTGTATCCCCCCAGGTGGGTCCCTGCCTCTGCCTGTTGCCCTCTTGGTATTGGTACCCCTC
>VYXD01002372.1:16574-28536 GCA_013397195.1 Hylia prasina
AAAAAACCCCAACAAACCCACAAAGGAAAATTGCTGCTTTGAAGGAAAAAGGGAGAGACAAAAACTTGCAGAAGGCACAGGAAGATCTGAAGGGCCTTTTCTGTCTGTGCCTGCCCTCAGAGCTGCAGAGTTCAACAGCTGCTCCCGAAGCTCCGGGACCCTGAGCCGGGCAGGGCTGTCACTGCCACAGCAGGACAGGAAAGAACTTCACCAGGACACAGTGATGAGCAAAGCAGGAAAAGCCCCGAGTTTATTTACAAAACTCAATTTTAGACATTTCCAAAGGTGCCTGTGGGTTGGAGGATGAAATCCCACCTCCCAAACCACATTGCTCAAGACAACTGTCAATCAACTTTCTCCTCCTACCTAAAAATATGTAACCAACGAAGGACAGTCAGGAAAACAAAGCTGTTGTTTCTAGTAAAAGTGTGGGAAAATAAAAATTCTGACTCCAACATGAACGACAAATCAGAAGGCCTGGAAAAATCCTCAAACCCAGGGTGACATGTCACCTGTCACTCGTGTCACCCCCTGCCTCACCCACTCCTTCCACTGCCAGGGCAGAGAATTCTCCTCAGCAATTCTGCACCTCCGGGAAAAAACCCCACTCTGTCCTTTATTTCCCTCTCCATATCCGCTTTGATCAACAATTTTCCACCTCAACTGACCAACAAATGGAAGTTTTAACATTTAATTAAGCAACATTTAATTAAACAACGTTCCCAATGCTCTGATTTCCATCTCTGTATCTGAGATAACCAGGATAAAGGTGATTTTCAGTCTCAGCCATATTTTCAGCCCAGGAAATCCCTCGGGCAGGTTCTGGAAATGCTCCCACCCCTCTCCTGGCTCTGCAGGGCTTTGGGTTGGTTCCTCCTGGCAGGAGGATGCTCAGGAATCTCCAGTGGGAATTTTTTTTCACCTTTTCCTGCCCCTCTTTGTCACATGCAGTTAAACAGACTCTCATTTTCAGCACGCAGACCTGCGAGCTCGTCAGCCACACATCAAACACATGAACCAACACAAACTGATTTGTCAGTCAATACAAAACAAAACAAAAAAATCTCCTAGAAGTCTTGTAGTGAATGCATGGATGAGTAATGAATAAAAAAAGTTTTTAAAACCCTTGGGAAATTATTGTGGTTCACTTTCCTCATTTATGATACGGATACACCACCCCCCAAACATCTCTAAAAGTACCAAGAGGGCACAGAAGGAATCCAAGCTGCCCAAGAACACAAAATCCCCACAGAAAAATCACCTCAAACAAAGAAAAATAACTTGGCACAAAAGGATTTCATTAGAAATCTGAAAATGTTTTAATTTCATAGAACTAGAGGAAGCATTCTGATTTTTTATCTCTGTTCAGATTTTGGGGCAAGTCACCAGCTGAGTTTGTTTCTTCCTTCCTGGGTGATCCCTTCCCTCCCAGCTCCTGGAATGCTGCAGAGGTTCAGGGCATGTCAGAGTTTTGTGTGTTGAGATTTTAATCAACCTTAACTTCATTGCTGCTGTTTGTTCAGTGTTTTCCTGCACAGCATAAAAACGAAACAGAAATTCCCCCTTCTCACTGCCTAACAGACTCAAAAAAGTGACAAGCCAGAAGCAGAGTGCAAACTTAAAATAAAAAAAACCCTAAATCTAAAAAAACCCAAACAAAAAAACCCCAAAACCTAAAAAACCAGCCAAAAAAACTGAAAACTTCAACTAAAAAAAAAAAAAAAAAAAAAAGCTTAAAAGAACTTTTTGGTCAGTGCTAACTTAAAAAAAAAAAGAGGTTCTGAAGCGTTAATAATGAATGGTTTCATGTTTGACTGCAGCTGTCTTTAGGGATGCTTGAGCATCATTTGGAAACCAAAAGGATTGCATAAAAAATACCTAACTCTGCTCTGTGTGCTCTCAGAATGGGAACAACTCACAGGACCAAGAAATCCTTGCTCATTCAAGCCCAAAAATCAGCCACGGAAAGTCAGGGCAGAAATGCAGGAATGCTGCAAACAATTCCCTGTTTGTCCGGGAATGCAGACCTGGAATGATATTAATTAGAAATTAATATACAAATTAATACAAATACAAATGAAGACACGAGTTGATTTTGTCACTGTGATCCAAAATCAGTCTCAGGACGTTGTCAGAAAAGCCAATGAGTTATCAAAGTGGTTATTAAATGAAAACAACCCAAAAGCACCAAACCACCCTCCCACAACAGCTGCAGGAAGCTGCGTTTGGGTTTAAACAGGGGATTTTTAATCTTCTCAGCTCTGCACTTTCCCCAGCCATTTTAGACTCTTTATAACTCATTGCCTGAAGGAGCTGAGCTGGAAATTTCTCCTTTTCTTTGTGAGAGGAGTCCAGGGAGCAGCAGGGAAGTCAATCCCAGCGCTCGGTTGGTCTTTCCCAGTCAGATTTAGGCGCTGAGTGGATTAACTGACCCTAACTCCTATAATCCAATAAAAGTTCCTCTCCAGAGGCAAAAGTGATGGAGAAAAAAACAAAAAAACAAAAAACAAGAGAGAAAATGAACAACCACAGAGCACAGCAGTTCATGAGAGCGAGGGGAAAAACCAGCAAAAAAATAAAAATACAAAGCTTTGCTGGGCAGGAGGTGTCACTATTAATGCAAAGAATGAACATTATTAGCAAAATATCACTCCAGACTGATTGAACAGAGCCCCCTGAGGGAAGAACTCGCTGTGTTTACAATCAGGAGTGGTGGGGAAACAAAAGGACACTCCAGCTAAAGAGACATTGATCTGGGAGGATTTAAAAGGGAGAAGGTAGAGAGAGAGGCTTCCAAGTAAATCAGGGTTTTTCTAGGAAAAGCCTTTGCTCTCTCTGATCCAGTCTCAGTTTATGTTCAGAACTGCTCCTCTAAAGGGGACATTAATTATTAATAATCAGTCATTAATAGACATCACAGAGCACAGCAGGGCTTTAAAAACACATTTACAAAATATGTTTTAGGAGGTAAAATTTGACTCCCAGCTTTGATCCCTGGGTGAGATTCAAGGCTGGGACTCAGTGATCCTCGTGGTTCCTTTCCAACTCGGAATATCCTGTGGTTGTCTCAACTATTTGTTATTATTTATTGAATTATTATTAATAATTCAACTATCAAACTTTTTAATTATGGTGAGTAGGCTGCAATTAACAGATTGAGAAAATCCCAAATCTGGAGATTAGGACAGAGAACGAAAAGCAAATAAATCATAGAAATGAGACATAATAAGAAATAAAGGGGCTCCAGTTAAGAAATAAAGCTCCTGCTACTGATTTTCTGCCTCAGTCATTTCCTTCTCCTGCGTCACACATTTAAATCTGCTTATTGGCCAAAAGTTAAAATAAACAAATAAAATTTTAAATTCTTGTGCATTCTGTTCCACAACCTCTCCATTCTTCCCACGTCCAAACATGCCAGGATGTCACCACAGACCTGCAGAAATTAAAATTACCAAAACTTCAGTGAAATTATTTCGACTTTGTGAACAAACAAAGCAGGGGCTTGAAACGATTTGCTGTGACAATTCCCCCACCTAGAACCTTTTCTCAGCCCTCATCTCCCCGGGAAATGCTTTGATTCTGACACAAACGTGTTTTCCAAGGGGGAAAAACCTCTCCGTGCCCAAGATGTTTGCAGAGCATTAAGCCAGGCCTGGGAGGTGACACTGCTGCACCAGCCTGGGGTGACCCCGGGTGCTGGAACCCTGGAGAATTCCAGGATTTCTGTGCTCACAGGCTCTGACCCCCCAGCAAACCCTGCACTGACCTGAGCCCGTGGAAAAGGCTCCCAAAATTGAGTGACAGCCCTGGGATTGTGGCTGTGGGGTTTGGATAGAAGTGTGTGACAGCACAGGGGGCAAAACTCACAGTTTAAGGGTTTAGAATACAGCAATAGATATAAAGCAAGGTGAAGGATTTAGGGTGTAGACTGAATCCTTCTTTTTCAGCTTCTTTGTCCCAGGACAAAACTGCAAGGACAAGAAACAAGGGAGAAGCAACAATATATAGACTTGGGGGTGGATGATTCCAGAAACTTTACCAAATAAGGAACACAGACAACCAACGGGGGGAACAGAACTTGAATTCATTAACATAATAACTGCAAAGGCCCCTGGGGGGATATTTGTAGCTCACCCCAAGTTTAACAAATGCCTCCCAGGGCTTGAAGCCAAGATTTGGCCTGGCAGGGGTGAGGCCTGGCCGGCCTCGTGCCCCTGCTGGGCTGATCCCAAGGACTGGGACTTGAGGATGTGGTTTAGTCATGAACTCGTTGCATTTGCAGCTGGACTCGATGACCTTAGTGGGCTTTTCCAGCATTAATTATTCCATGATTTTAAGAGCATGATGGGCAATGTGAGGGTACTGGAACTTTCTCAGTTTGGAGTTGTAGAGACTCTTATCCACATGAAAAACCCCACACGTGGCACCTGAGGACACCAAGGTGTGCCCAGCTCATCCCATCCCTTTGCAGGTCCCCTCTGCCACAGGGACTGTTTGTTGATGGGATCCCTGAGCCAACAAAATATTCCTGGCAAAAAGAAGCTGGGAAAATGGAATATCTGCCATAGGGAGAGCCAGTGCCAGAGGAGATTGGGATGTAGGGACAGACCTCTAGGGAATGCTATGGAAGCAACAGCATTACCAGGAGGGAGGATTGTGCCATCAGAGAGCTTGGAAAAACCTCTTCCAAACCTACTCCTGTTGCAAAACTTCCACAGATTTTAATCACAATTTCATATACAAATACTTAAACCCACCCCTGTCTTGGTCCCTCTGGACTTATTTTTAATTTACAGGTAGGAACTTTATGTCTTTTCCAAGCCATGCAGTGCCAGCTCTGGCAGAGCAGTTTGAGACAGGCCAGGGCAGGGATCAGCAAAACCCCTGAGACCCCCAAGCCTGACTCTGGGTTAGGGCTGCAGCACTGGAGGGCACCCAGTGCAAATCCATCCCCTGGTGCCAGCAGTGCCCAGCTCAGGAACGCCGGAATTCCCTGGAAACCTTCACAGGCAGAGGGAAAGGCTGGCAAGAACTCTAAAGGCTTCCTGAGGCTGCGCTGCTCCTCCTGCCATCCTCCCCCCGGGCACAGCATGACCCGAGGTGCCCCGAGTGCCCTCAGGATCCCCCAGGACCTGGGATCCCGAGCAGGGCTCAGAGCCTGGTGCTAAAACCCAGCCAGGTCGTGGTTCAGCCCCTGCACGGGCCATTTGCTAAGAGCTGGACTTGCTGATCCTTGTGAACCCCTTCCAGCTGGGAATATTCTGGGATTCTGGTTTGCCCTGTGAGGGCTCTCCAAGGAAGGAGAAACCTGGTGTGGTGCTGCAACACGACAGGAAAGAACTTCATGAGGACACGGTGATGAACAAAGCAGGAAAAGCCCCGAGTTTATTCACAAAACTCAATTTTAGACATGTCCAAAGGTGCCTGTGGGTTGGAGGATGAAATCCCACCTCCCAAACCACATTGCTCAGGACAACTGTCAATCAACTTTCTCCTCCTGCCTAAAAATATGTAACCAACGAAGTACAGTCAGGAAAACAAAGCTGTTGTTTCTAGTAAAAGTGTGGGAAAGTAAAAATTCTGACTCCAATATGAAAGACAAATCAGAAGGCCTGGAAAAATCCTCAAACCCAGGGTGACAGGCAGGGATGAAATCCACAACAGAATCCCTCTTCCCACAGCTGCACCACACTCTCCAGAATTCTTGCTCCCAATGTCCTCCATCCCAGCCTGTTTGCTGCCAGGAAGAGCAGGACATAATCCTGATTCCAGGTGATGGAAACAAAAAGCACAGCTGGGAGTCCCTCATGAAGTGCTGACAGTGGGAATGATCATTAGCCAGGAATAAAACTGCTCCTGAACCTCCACAAACTGCTTTGGAGTGAATAAATGAACACAAACTCCCCTCCATTAACCACTGACTGCACATTCCTTACCCTGTGCCAGGGATTTGGCACTCCCTGGGATATAAAACTCCCAAATTCCACACTGTCCTGGTGGAATTTAGTATTTATTTAAATACAAGAGCAGCAGAGCATCCTCCCTGTGCTTCCTGAGGCAGGACTGTGTTTTCAGCACAAAAGGGTCCCGCTGGTGGCTCAAACATCTTCCACTTTCTGATTTTTGCCTTTCCAAACCCAAGAACTCACTTGGGCCCGAAGTTTTGCCATTCTTGCTCTGCCACCTCTTTCTTCCCCGCAGAGAAAGGAGTTTTTCAGGTAAATCCATCAATCAGCAGGGAGGAAACGATAAAGCACAACCCAGGAGTCCCATTTTATTGGCCTTTTGCTGTAACCACTAGATGACACCACCTCCTTGAACACCAGCCCCCTTTTCCAAGGTTTCTGGGCACTTCCACCCCTCCTTGGCTCCATCTGGAGCTCTGGATGTCAATTCCTGGCTTCAAGGCAGAAAAAACCCCCCCCCAAAAAAAAAGATTAACAGGCTACCATATAAACAGCTCAGCTACAATGCAGAGGTTTTATTCCATAATTTCCCCTTCCCTTCGTTCATGATTCCTCCCTCCCCAGCCAAATCTGAATGTTTTGTGCATTTTCAGTTTCCTTGCTGTCTACTGGAAATTCCATCATTCCCAAGGCGTGCCAAAGCAGATAAATAAATGAATGAAGGTTAACATCAGCTGAGACTTCCAAAGAGCTCCCTAAAACCTTCTGGCTGCAGGGCTGTTCTTAGGACAGCCCAGGTCAGGAGGGATTCGCTGAGGACAGAGCACTGGATCGTGGCAAATCCAAGGGATTTTAGTCTGGATCCAGTGAATGGGATGGCAAAATCGTGGCTTGAAATTCCTGTTCCAGCCTCTTTTCCTGTCTCTAGGATTGCCAGTGCCACGGGATGCAGTAAAAAAGTTCTGCATTTGTGTAGGTTTAACGATGAGCCTTGGACAGACAATTTTAACTTCCCACATTAACACAGAATTGTGTCTTTTATTTTACACTTCAAAACCTCTTTTTCTGTTCCTCAAGGGCTGGAGTTCTTGGTTTTTAATTGCCTCTGGAATGGCACACTGTCATTTAACCCTCTTGTTCAGTCTCATTTTCCACCTTCTCTATTTTCACACACAATTGAGCTGACTTACAGCAAAATAGAATTTATTAAGCTGAAGACAATGTGGGTAATCAACATAATGCACTGTCTGCTAATCCCTGGTTACTCCATTTATTTTTTTACTGTTTATTCGACTTTTGGTCCACATTGTTGAGCAGAGAATATGGATTTTTTTTTCACTGAGGAGAGCCATTCAATTGGAAAATGTGTGTGATACTTTGGATGTCGTGTGCACGAGTACCAGCAGAGCACTGGATAAAAGGACCATCCATCAAAGCCAGGCAAGATCTTTCATTCGTGAGGCTCTGAAAATTCCTCTTTCAGGAGTCTGGCCAAAAAATGTGAGGTGCTACATAAATGCACCTAAAAAGGGTGGTCAGAAGGATGGGATTATTTACCTTGTGAAGGAGGTACAAATCCAGCTAGGATCTGGACATGGATTTGGATGTGCACAGGATTAGAGCTGGCCTGAGCTGTGAGGGGTTTGTAAATCAAATCCCCACAAAGACCCAAACCTGGGATTTTTTAACCAGGATTTGATTACCACCATCCTCCTCTCCAACAGCTTTGTTATCCTAAACATCTGTCCTGGTTTGGAAAGGCAGGTGTTTGCTAAGGAAGGCCGGAGCCTCCCTTGGGATGGAGAATGTGAACCCCCTCCCTCTGAATTATTATAATTTTGAAATTATGGGGCTTTCAGGCAAAGATATGGGAATGGGAATAACAACTCTTTACTAGGAAAATTAAAATAAAAATGCAGTGGTACAAAAAAACCCTAAACAAACAAAAACCAAACACTGACAGAGCCAGAACCCAGCCTGACTCAGGCTGGTCAGGGTGTTGGTGTCAGCCCAGTGCAGCCCTCCTGCAGTGCCAGGGGTGGCTCTGTTGGAGCAATGATCCTGCAGCAGGTGCAGTTTCCCTCTGAAGCTCCAGGGGTGCTGAGATGGGCCCGGGCTCCCTCTGGGAATGCAGAGCAAACAGGCTGCCCTGGGGTTCCAAATCCCAGCTTTGATCCAGGTGGGAATGCTGGGCTCCTCCCCCTGGGCGGAGCCTCTCCCAGGGGGATGCTGGGATTGTCTCAGCCCTGCAGTGAGCCTGGATGGCCCATGGACAGCAGATATCCCCTGGAGGGAGGGTGGGTCCTGGCAGGGACACAGAACACGGCCCCAGCTGGTTTAACAGCTGCCCATGGACAGCAGATATCCCCTGGAGGGAGGGTGGGTCCTGGCAGGGACAAAGAACATGGCCCCAGCTGGTTTAACAGCTGGTAACAGAACACACACTGCTGGTACATCCTGCATTGCAACCCAAGACAACATCCCAGTAGGATGCTCTGGCATGCACGGGACCATTGCCATAGAATTAAAGGATCATGGGATGGTTGGGGTTGCAATGGACCTGAAAACTCATCTTGTTCCAACCCTCCTCTAGACCACATTGATCCAACCTGACCTTGGACACTTCCAGGGATGGGGAAGCCTCTGGGAAACCCATTCCAGGGCTTCACCACCATCAGAGGGAGGAATTTATTCCCAATATCCCATCTAACCCTGCCTCTGGCAGCTCGAAGCCATCCCCCTTGTGCTGTCACTCCAGGCCTTTTGGGGACAGACAGATGGACTCTCACAACTCTGAGCGGGCACAGTTTGTTACCATTGAAAATTAACATTTCACCAACAATGAAATGTCGATTAAAGTTAAACAAAATGAAATGAGGGGTTTTCCCATCTCCTCCCAGCAGCTGCTACAGGGGGAACAAACAACAACCAAACAAGGAGAGCAACAGGCCCATTTTCCAAGGGGAAGGGGAAAACAAACAGACTTTAAAAATCCAAGCAAAACCCTCCCAATATTATAAGAAAGGGGAAGTGTTTTGCATCTTGTGTTGTTTGCTTCACATACAAGCAAAAATTATGGTCAGGAAAGCAAAATCCATCCAGTCTTGGCTTTGGGAAACAGGCAAGGCAAACATCAAATGTCAAACATCCCCCAACACAGAGCCAGTCTCCCCCTGCTCTCAGGGAAACAGCAAACCTGGAAGCTGAATCAGTGCTGGCCTGGGGACGCCCAGGTGCCAACCCCCCAAAAACAGCCTCGGCCAGCTGAGAAATGGATGGAAAATTAACCCCAGCTCTTTCCCCCGGGTGGGACTGCAAATGAAAAACAGCTAAATTGAAACATTTCACCACACAGACCCTCACAGAGATGTTCAGGTCTTTTATTTTTCATTTCAAAGAAACGCTGTTTCCCTCTGAATTTAATTTCAGTTTTTGCTGTTTCTAATGGACTTGCCATTAGGCTTCGATTTACCTCCCGTTCCAGAGCATGCCTCACTGGAGGGAATCCAGACTTTTTCAAGCAGTCTGAGAAAATATCTCCACGGACTCTGTGCTAAAGCAGGAGGAGCTTCCCCCCTGCTCACATTAATGAGCTACAGGGAGTGTTCCCATTCCAGATCCCTCGTTGCAGACTTGGAAATTCAAAGGGCATTATCGGAGTTAACAATGAAATTCCAGTGTGAGCTCATTCCCTTGGATTCCCTTCTCTATCCACTCATTCCTCCTATGGGGATAATGATTTCCCACCTCCCAGAGCTCTTCCCTGGCAGTGCTGAGGGAGCAGAAATGCTGACGGGAATCAGCCTGCAGATTCCCCATGGTTACCTCACTGTCCTCTGAGCTTCCTGCAGGAATGGCTCCTGTGAGGCTCCAGCCCTTCAAAGAAATCTCAAATACAGTAAAATGTCTCTCAAATCTTGACAAGCAGGAGAACTGCACTGGCAAATCCCATTTCTCGCTGCTGAGACAAAAAAAAAAAAAAAAAGTTAAAATTAATCCTTTTATTTGTACAACTTCTACTACATTTCCCAGGCTCTTCTGCTCCATAAAAACCATCCTGTTTTCCTCTTTCTGCCCAGCTCTGCTGCATCACCAAGGACCAGAGGGAGCTCCAGGCAACACTGGCGAGTTTGCAGATTACAGATGTCCTTTGGAAGCTCCATTTTACAGGAGATTTTTAAAGAACAGGAAAAATCATCCACTTGGTGCAGGACCTCCAGCAAATCCAGGAGGGTTTGAGCCCATTGGAAGTTTCTGGAATTAGACACCCGTGGCTGGAGCAGACCTTCACCAAGCCCAGGTGGTACCCAGGAGATGAATAAAACACAGCAGGTTTTCTCCCCATTTTTCCCACCATCTTCCTGGCAGGTAAAAGGGTCGGAAAGGAACATAACAAGGACATGTTTTGCAAATTAAACATTAGCGATGCATTTCTGGGGGAAATAAACAACTTACAGAATTCTCTTCAGGTTCAGCTCCCTATCAGCTAAATTGGATCTTGTCTGTGAGAGAGATAAAATCACCAATTCCCTATCTTTAATCTGGGATTTAATAACCCCATTTTTCTCCAAGGGCTGAGCGAGCCTGATTGCATTTCTGCACTCTGTCAGGCAGGAGGGTTCGCGCCTTTCTGTGGGGAGCAGGGAGGGTGTTTTATTTACCTTCACAGCATCTTCCACTTCACCTGGAGCCAAGAGATGATGTTTAATGACCTTGCCACCCGTGGAAACAAATCTGACACAGTGTGCAGGCTGCACATCAACCCTTTGTTGTGCTCTGACTGTGCTAACAAAAGCGTTCAAGTGAAATTTTGTTTCATTTACCCACAGAACCATAAATCACAGACTGGTTTGGGTTGGAATGGACCTGAAATATCATTTTGTTCCAAACCCCTGCCATGGGCACAGATGAAATGTAACGTTTAACTTAAGGAGACTTGGTTTTCTAAAAGATAAACAATAAAATTCCTGTCGTTTCTGTGGTGTAATTTAGATTTTTCTGTAGTTTAATCCAGTGAAAAGAAAATAAGAAGGTCACCCCGCAGGAGAGAACTGGTTCTGGCTGGGATCTGCACACCCTAAGCTTAAAGCTGAATAAAGTGATTAAAAACATTTGTCTGACTCGGTGCAAAGGTTGGGGTTCATCCATTAAACTCAAAGGGGTTATTTAGGGCCAATGTTTGCTTCTTCCACACATCTGAGTTCCCAAACATTGCCTTTACATTTTCTGTTCCATGCAGAAGTTCCTAAAAATGGCTGAAATTCTTATTTAAATGCTGTTGTGCAGCTGTCACTTGTGACTCCTGTAATGCAGCCAATATTCCTCACCAAGTAATTACTGTTTCCCCAGGAGAGAGGAAAAAAAAAAAATCCATATCCAAAATTTCCTGTAAGAATTCTTTGTCTTCCCTGGTGTGCTGGGGACGAGGAGATGCAGAAGAGGTGATGGGAGGGCACACAAATCACACAATGTGCATTGAAACTTACTCCATTTTTCCTTGAATTTACATTGGAATTTACCCCATTTTCTCTCAGTTTTTTGGGTGTTTTTTTTTTAGTGTCTTTTTAAAAATTATTTTTTGTTTATTTATTGAGATAATTCAGCCCAACTGGATTTCTCTGAGTCAGAATCCACTGGTTTGGAACAAATAAAAGATTTCAGCAGAACTGACCTGGCACAAACACCTCGGGCTTGTCCTCCCCTCCCAGCTGCTGACATTCTCTCCCACACCAGTTGAGTTCTTCCTAAATTTTGTTACCCTTTCCCAAAAAAATGCATTTTTCAGCTGCCTTTCACTTTGCCCCACTGCTCTGTTCTTCCCAGCCTTCTCTTGTCATGTAAGTACCCCTCCAAATGCCTCATAAATCTGCTTTTCCAATAATGGAAAACTCATTTGATTCTTCTCCAGCTCCTGCAGTATGGATTTCTGGGGAAAAACTGTCATTTTTTGACAAATACAATCTCTCTGCTTTGCTGTGTAATCCTACTCTAGGCCTGACAATCAAAAAAAAAAAAAAAAAAAAAAAACAAAAAAAACCCCAAAAAGACCCTCAACA
>VYXD01002372.1:37690-88934 GCA_013397195.1 Hylia prasina
TTTTTCTGTGTTTTTAAGGATTCCAAAGTCCCCAGAAACAACTAAACCACAGTTTGGAGCTGTCCTTACACCTGGATCTGACCCAGACTCAGGTACCTGCTGGATTCCTCCTGACTCTTCACCTCTGGAGAAGGAAGAATGATCCACAATCCTTTAACTTGGCCTTTCCTTCATTTCAGGACAATTTCCTGAAGCAGAGTGAGGAGCAGGTAGGGAATGAAGCTCCTCAGTTTGCCTGTGCTTCTCTGGATAAATATCCCAGGCTCCAAGGCAGCTCTCTGAGCTTCCCAATCTCTCATTTGTGCTGCTTTTCAAGGAAAAAAAATAAATAAAAAGTGTGAATCCTTTCTGGTGGAGCCTTGGCTTTGTCTTTGATACTGGCTTGGTTTGTGTTGGAAAGAGAATAAAAATCCAGGCTGCTGGGAACCTGAACAAACCCCCACAAGCTTTTTCCCCACTTCTTTTCTGCTTCAACCATCAGCTTTTTGCAAAGTGGAGCATCACTGGCGGCACCATTTCTGTTCACATTTCTTGCTTAAATGCCTTAAATCCTTCACTTTTCACTTTCATTTCATCCAGAAACTCCATTTGTGGCGTAAATGGGCTCCGGGAGAGCAGAGCACAAACCTGGAAGAGTGAGAATTCCATCTTTTCCACGCCAGTCAGGAGGCTGGGACACCTGTACAAGGGAAGCCACTCCTGTATTTATCTCATTTGCTGCGTTCACATGTGCTAAGTGGAATTACAGACATAATTACACACTGTGTCAAAAATAACTGCAGCTAAGCACAGCCACCTCTGCTTCTCCTCGTTTTTTTTGCTCCCGTTAAGGATAGGCACAAAAATTTTGCAGGAATGCAAATGAAGAGCTTATTTATTCCAAATGATCCATTACAGTAATAACTAACACAGAACCAAGTTAAATAATAATTAACTATTATTATTGCTGCTGGGAAAATAATATTTCAAGTATATCTGGGGAAAAACACTGAACATCAACCTGTTCAAACTCACACCAGGAATTCCACTGGGTCACAGACCAAACAAAAATTCCTTCCCAAGGAGTTTGCTGGTTCTGAGGTGTCACCCCGAGAGCTGTGACTGCTTCAAGGAGTAAAAAAACGTGACAAAAATTCACCTTTACACCACTTCCAGACCCTTAGGAAGCTCCACACATTTTCTCCCCTTGTAAAGAGGAACAAAACAATTCCTTGTCTTCCCCCTTGAAATTCCTGTAAGTTCTTGGGTGTTTTTATTCATAAATTCTCCGGATGGATTGTGACTCCAGTTAGTGGATTGGCTGATTTTCTCTAATTACAACAGTTTGTCACTGGGCTGTTTTCTCTAATTGGTCACCACAAGTATATAAACTAAGTGGATTTACAGGGGTGTGTTTATAAAACTTCCCTGAGGCCTCTGGAGCTCTCCAAAGCCTCTTCAGCTCCTTGGCCACACATTTTCCAGGGAAAAGCCTCTTCCCTCAGGCTGAGGGTCCTGAGGACGGGGGGAGGCACAGAGGTGAAAATATTTGTGTTTTATGTTCAGCTCTGTCACCACCCCTGGCAGACTCATTTAGCCTTTGGCATCTCACTGAACTCCAGGGCAACATAATTAATTCAAGTGTGTAATTACACGTTCACTTTCATCAGGGGGCTGCAAAAAGATCCCCAAATCATTGTTATTAGCAATAGTCCCAAACAGCAGCAATGGTCAGAGCAATGCTTTCAGCCTGCTCAAGGCCAGCAATTTAAAATATATTCACTATAAAGGGAATTTCAAACACAAGGCTCAGCTGTTAAATGCACAGGATACCCCTATTTTCATATCACACAGCAGCACTGTTTATTATTATTAGAATAATAAACTTATTCATACTGAGATTTTTCCAAAGTCCTTCAGGGTGAAAATTGAAAATGGCTTTTTGTCAAAGCCAAGGTCAATCCTGCAACCCGCAGCATTAATAACCCTGCACTGTTTCTTCTGCTGCAACAACGAAGTGTGAAAGGAAAATGGAAAAGGATTAGTGTGGAATTTGTTCCTTAAAGAAAGAGGCTGTTCTCAGTCCAGGGGTGTAACTCCAGAGTGTTTCACTTCACTGGACTGAACTCAGAGTTGTGTGGGCAAAAATAGCATGAAATGCAGGAGAAATGTGAATTTAAACCCTCAGCCTTTAGCTCAACCTGTTCTGCCTCTGTCTCACCAACAGAACACCTGGGAGAACAGTAAAAGAAGTTTCTAAATTATTTCATTGATACTTTAAAACTGAAGTACAACCCTGTGAGCGGAGTCACCACGTGGCCTCCAAGAGCTGGATGGGATTTTGGGATGCCCAGCACGGATCCTGTGCCCAGAACAGCTCCTTCATTTCCCCTGGAATGCCACGGGGGGGTAGGAGAAGGGAATGCAGGTCACCTGGCCCCTGAAAAGTAACAGCTCTGTTAATTACCCAGCACAGCCTCATCCCTGATGGGTCACAGGTATGGAATAAAGGTAAGTGTGATAAAAGGGGCTGGGTGAGCTGGTGAGGAGGATGATGATGAAGAAGGATCCTGGGCAGAGAGAATCCCAGCAGGGAGGTCAGTCTGGGGCTGCAGCCAGAGCTGTTGTTGGAACCTGCACCCACACCTGGCTGGGAAAAGCTGCACTCACACCTGGCCAGGTAAAAGCTGCACTCACACCTGGCCAGGTGAAAGCTGCTGTCACACCTGGCTGGGAAAAGCTGCTGTGTTCCCCCAGCTGCAGCTCGATCACCTCCTCCCTGTGTGTTACCTTTCCCTGTTTTGTCAGGAAGAGCAGCAGGAGCTGTGGATTTCCTCCTCCCTGCTGCTCTCTCCTGAAACAGCCAAACAACGTAGTAAAAGGCTCCTGTTGCCCAAACACCCCCATTTTTTGCTCTATTTAATTTAACACGATTTCTCCTGTTCCTACAAGTTCCGGCCACTTAACTCCTGCGCTGTTTGCGAGGGCTGGAACAGGAAGGGGCCAAGTGCCATGGCAGTAACATCCTCTGCTTCCAGCTCAGCAAAACACAGCCAGGACTCCACCTGCTGCACCAGCAGCTCCCTGTTTAGGAGGTTTTAGGTTCCTGAGAGAACACAGAAATAGAACTTTAAAGAGCCAAGTGCCATAATGACCTGCACATCCCACTGAGACTTGTTTAGGAGCCTCATAAACTTCTTTGCACCTGCAAGCAGTGAAATCTCGTGGGTGTTGCCCTGGTTTTGAGGATTTTTCTGGGCCTTCTGAATTGTCTTTCATATTGGAGTCAGAACTTTTACTTTCCCACACTTTTACTAGAAACAACAGCTTTGTTTTCCTGACTGTCCTTCGTTGGTTACATATTTTTAGGTAGGAGGAGAAAGTTGATTGACAGTTGTCTTGACCAGTGTGGTTTGGGGGGTGGGATTTCATCCTCCAACCCACAGGCACCTTTGGAAATGTCTAAAATTGAGTTTTGTGAATAAACTCGGGGCTTTTCCTGCTTTGCTCATCACCGTGCCCTGGTGAAGTTCTTTCGTATTGTGTTGTGGCATGTGGATTTTGGTTTTTTTTTTTTTTTTTTTTCCCCTCATCTTTGGATCTATGTCTCAATTCAGGGAATTTCACTTAATTTGGTACCAGTTTTCATCAGCCTATAATGATGGGTTGTGGTATTGAGAAATAGAGACAGAAATGCCCTCAGAGAGGAGGGATTTGCCCTCTCAGGGCTGCCAGGTTTGTCTCTGCTTGGGCACTGGATTTTATCTGGCTGGGGAAGCTCAGGGGAGAATTGGTTGCTGTCTACAGCTCCCTGAAAGAGGCTGTAGGAACATTGGGGTCAGGCTCTGCTCCCAGGTAAAAAGTGGAAAACAAGAGGGAACGGCCTCAGGTTATGCCTGAGGAGGTTCAAGTTGGACATCAGCAGGAATTTCTGCATGGAAAAGGTGGTCAGGCCTTGGCAGAGGCTGCCCAGGGAGATTTGGAGTCCCTGTCCCCTGGAGGTGTCCAGGGTGGCACTCAGAGCTCTGGGGATGGGGCACAGGTTGATGATCCTGCAGCTCTTTTCCACCCTCAGTGATTCTGAGCCAAATCTCCTCTGCCCTCGGCAGAAATAATTCTATTTTTGGAAGTGGAAAGCGGCTCTGTGGATTTCCCCACGGCTCTGTCATTAGAATTTCACCTGAGGTGCTCTGGGCGTCCCTCAGGGAGCACAGTCCCTTCCCAAGGACACCTCACAGAGCTGGCTGAGCTCCTGACTGGAGTGCTCTGTGATTCCAGAGTGAAACTCCGCCAGGCTGGGCCCGTGCCAGGCTTTCAAGTGTAAAGGAAACGGGGAGAGACGAGTGTGACTCCAGCCTGGCTCCAGCACAGCTTTGAGCAGCACCTGCAGCGGCTCCATTTCACAGAGGGACAACCTGGCACTGACCCAACCCAACCAAAGAGCAGCAGGACCTCCCTGCTCCGCTCGGGGACAGCTCCACAGGCGCTCACAGAGGCTCTGGAGGTGGCACCGGGCAGGGGAAGAGCCCAGGGCAGCCAGCAATGGGTTAAACCCCGCACGAAGGAGGGGCTGAGCACCGCAGACAGCTCCGGGCTTGGAGGAATGATGGAAGTTCTGATCCCCAGCTGTCACCCTGAATTCCTACGGCCTTCTGAGGATTTTTAAAGCCTTCTGAGGATCTCTGGAGTTTTCTGACTTTTCTGAAACTTTTCGAATGTTTACATGTTGAAGTGGGGTCTTTCAAGGCCTTTGCAGGAAAAACAGTGTTTATTTACATCCCTCTCTCAAGGAGAGACCTTTGAGGGACTTTTGTCTCTGCCACTGTGGATGGAGAGGTGGCAACTTCTCCCTCCAATCCAGGGGCAATCCCTGGAAAACTATAAAAACCCTGGTTGTAAATAAACTTTCTCTTTCCTGCCTTTGGAGCTCACTTTGTGTGCTGTGCCTTCACTCCGTGTCCTGTGGTGACACCCACCCTGGAGGAACTGCAGGATTCCTGCTCAGGGAATACATTTTGATAATGAAGCTCCTCAGGGCAGGGGTCACCTCTGTCTGCAAGGAGCAGGCAGCAAGAGGAGAAAGTGAAAGCTTGAGAGGCACAAACGAGCTGGGTTGGAGGCTGTTCCCAGCTGGGATAACTCAGACACTTCCATTCACGTATTTAAAATGAAAAGGGGAAATTCCTTCTCCTGCCCTCCCATCAAATTGAGGTCCTGGAGTTGTTCAGGACAAGGGTTCCACAGCCTCAGCTCTGACAGAAACACACTTTAGTGCAAGGTTAAAGATTTCCAGTGAAGACAAAGAATTCTGGAACGCAGCTTAGGGAGAGAAGGGGCTGGAGATGGTTTTGTACACCACAGGAAAGCCAATTAAGAGCTTGAAGCAGAGGAGGAGATGATAAAGGTAATATACTTGACAAAGTTTCCCAGAGATACACACTGGAGAAATCCATCCAGACCATTTATTCCTCTGTGAGCAACTGGAAAGGCTCATTACAGATTCTGCCTTTGTTGCTCTATAGAAATGAGAATGCTAATTGGTTTACTTGAAGTTTAATTGAAAATTAATAGAATTTCACCAGAGATTTGCAGCATAGGACTGGAGTTAAAATGACATTTGATTAAAGTCACACTAAAAACATACTCAAGGACATTCTGAAGACAGCAGCAATGGCATTCCTTTTGGAATGGAAATAAATATTTATCATTAGTAGAAATCATTGAGAAAATCCACTGTTTTTAAGGACCATGGTAGCACACAGTGATATTCTCACCAGCACCTCTCTGTCCCTTCTTGTGTCCTCAAGGACCCCTCCAAGTGGTCCTGCACTGTCTTTATCCCAAACAGAGGGTATTTAAGCCCAGATACACATTTCCCTGAAAATATGAATATGCAAGATTAAGAATAGAATCCTGACCATGATTATACAGGAAATTTCCAGGGAAATCTTGAACAAGTCAATTGGAATAAATAAAACCTTTTATCTGCATGTGACAGGAGCATCAGGAAACAAGAGACACTCAACTGTTGCTTTCCTCCAAAGAAACGAGGCCAGGCTTTTCCCACTGGCTGGAATATCCACCTTCACAAAGATTTGGAAAATAAATAAATACCAAACACTGTCTTAAAGTCCCAGTGCAATTGCCCAGGGTTCCACAGCAGAATTTTCACGACAAAAGTTTTGAGGAATGAGGAATGGTTTGCCAACTGCAGAAATATCCCTGCTTGGACATCATAAAACACAGGTTTGAAATGAGTGCACCTTTCTGCAAATTAACTGCATCAACTGAATATTCATTTGATTGACTGCAATTACATTTCCTTTATCATTACTATGGTAACAGTTTGGCTGGCATTTGATATTTACTTGAAACACGTTATCATTTCAATACTATCATCAAAAGTAGGTCATTAAGCTGCCATCCCCATGAATACATCTGCACACTTCCAAACCCTCCACGCCTGACTTAATTGCTTTCCTTTCCAGTCAAAGCTAAATCAGCCCTGGAAGAAAATATCTATTGATCTGAAGCACAGAGCCATTGTCCCCAGGACTGGCAGTAGAAAATAAAAGACATTTTCTTAAATTATCAGCTGCAGTTGTATCACTACAGAGCCTTTGATCAGGTCAGAAGAAAGACACTAAAGATTTATTGGATATTTAACAGCGTGTTTTAATTTTGCCATTTCTGTTAATGACAAAAGCAGATTTTGCTGGATGTTCAGTGGGTTTTCTATTGAGAGAGAACACTGAGCCCCCACATCTTCAAAAGAACTGGCACCAATACAAACTGCTCGAGCTGTGCCAATTAAGTCACTAATGACAGTGTCACTCTCCAGGTCAATAATGGCCAGGGCATGGTCTGGAATTTTAACCACAGCACGAAAATCTCTTTATAACCCACATTTTAATATCTGAGAATCATTAGCTTTTACTGTGTACAAGTTACCAATGCTTCAAATGACTTATAATAATTAAACAAATTAAGGGATTCGTTTCAACTCATAAAAAGGCCCACACAGGGTTGTTGCACCCCAAGTGCTTACAATGAGTAGTAAGATAATTGTGTTTCAAACCTCTGCTTCCAGTTTCCAACTTAATCACTGCCTGTGTATAATTTTTATTACTAATAAAAGGAAATTTTCAAAATTTATATCTTCATGGTGCAGGCAGACACACCACCAAAGCTTTGCCATTCGTTTCTGCCAAGGCTCTTTATTCCTTTTCAGCGTGACAAAACGTCTCTAAGATTCTCCATCAGTGTCATTGTAGGACATGAAAGAAAGATGAGAGACTCCAAATATTTCAGAAGGCAAAGAGCATAGAAAAAAGGCTTTATTGCCTAATTCTTACTGCATTTTATAAGTTGTTTCCATACAGACTTAACATGTTTGGTGAACAGGAACGACACCTCTCTAATCCCACGGGTTAAACCAGAGAAACAGCAAAACACCACCTGGAGAAAGGTTGTTTTGGGAAAGGACAGTTGTTTGCCAAGATTGTTTTGAGGAGAAGCTTTCTGGAGAAATTTTCCCTTGGGAAAAGGTCAGCAGCTGCCAGCAGGCTAAAATCTCTCAGACCCAGAAACATCGGGCCCAAATATCAGAATAATGGCCTGGATAAAATGGGTCTGTGTGTTCTCCTTTTTCCTCTGCTGAATTAAACAAGGATGGAGTCAGAGAGCTCCGTAACTCTGGGGTCAAACACAAGTAATTACATTAGAGAAGTCCATTTCTTTTCTGAGTTCTGTCCTCACCAGGAGGAATTCAATCCACAGCAGGGCCCTGCCTGTTCTCTGATTGCCAGTCGGGCTCCAAACGCAGCAGCAGCTTTGGCGCCGTCTCTCTCCTAAAAAACCCTTCCTGGACCTGCAGCCCGGAAAATGCATTTCTGCAATACAGTTCCTGTCTTGTGTCCAAACCACCAACTAATTTTTTGGCACACGGATGCATCTCCTGTCACGATCTAATGTAGCACAGAGCAGAGAGCAGAACCCACCAGGAAAACTGAAAATCTCAGTTCTCTCAAGCCGCAGAAGAGGTGAAAACCCTTAAATTATACCAAATCAAGATATGTTGTGTTTTACAGAAGTGGAGCCCTCATCCTCTGTTGAAAGAGGAGATACCAGAATTTGGAATTGGTCTATCACCAAGAATAACAGCTGCAGCATTATCTGTAGCAGGGAATGTTCCCATTCCTCCCGTCACAAACACCCCCTCCTCCCCGTATCTCTCTGCAATTTGGCCTCCCAGAAATGATTTCCCAGAGAAAAATGAATCAGAGAGGTGTGATAGTGCTAAAACAATTCTCCAGAGTTTCCTGATGAAAAATGCCTGAGCATAAATCACTAAGAAACTCTGCAACCATCTCTCCTTGCACGAGAAGGAAGTTCAGAACCCGAGTTCTGCCTCCACTGTGGCTCTGATGGATAAACAGGGAGCAGAACTGAGCCAAGGAACAGGGGAGAGCCAGGATTTTAACCTGGATGAGTCCCTCATCAAGTGATGAGTGACAGTGATTACACCCCAGCATTAATAATAATATTAATAATAGTAATAGTAACAATAGATCTATTCCATTCAGGAAGAAATTCTTCCCTGTGAGGGCGAGGAGGGGCTGGGATGGAATTCCCAGAGGAGCTGTGGCTGCCCCTGGATCCCTGGCAGTGCCCAAGGCCAGGTTGGAGCCACCTGGGACAGTGGGAGGTGTCCCTGCCATGGCAGGGGTGGCACTGGGTGGGATTTAAGTCCCTTCCCACCCAAACCATTCCAGGATTCCCTAAGGAACAGCCTCAGCAGAAGGACAAAGCCCCCAGGAAAACTCCTCCAACATTGTCCATTCAGGAAGTAAAACATTTACAGTTTGTCAGGATCCAAATCCTTGAGCTGCCATGGGAACTCCTAAATAAACTCCATCAATAAACAAGGGCAGCAAAAGAATTTCTAAAATGTTCCTCGTTAATTCCCACTAATTTCCCTTATTAGTTTTGATTTTCACTCTTGTCCTTTTTCATGCCTTTCATCCAGCACATTTAGAAACTGAAAGGCAATACAAGCAAAGAGCCCAGAATCTGTTCTCTCTCCCTCGTTATTGTTCACAGTGTTTGAGATTTCACTGTGATTTTCACAGCCCTTCCTGAACTTCAATCTCCCTTCTCCAAACAGCTTTAGGGGTTTTTTTTTTCACCATTCCCCAAATTATTTTGTTTTGTTCATGCTCCTTCTTTCCCTTAGCTTTTATTGCAGACCAACTAATCCTTTTCATTTCAAACTCATGTCATTATTAAAGCCTCTTACTCTGCTGTCGGGCTGCATCTGTTCCAGAGCCAGATTCCAGCCTTCTACCCAAGTTTTACACCTCACAGTTTAACCTGTTGGTGATATTTGGATATAATAAATTTATTTAGGGGGTTTTTTCTTACTCCCAGCTTATCACCTTCACCCTGGCGTCCCAGCTCAGGCAAGGAACTCCTGAGTAACCACGTTTAATTTCAGAGGCTCAAGCTGAAGGTCAGACTGCTCTGACCTCCACCAGAGCTCACAAATAAGGGGAATCTGTACTAATTATTGCTGTCATGCAGCTCAAATTCCGTTTTCTTTTGCTGTCCAAGATACATCAGTGGCAGGAAAAGCTCAGCACAGCTCCTGGATGAGCAATGGTGAATGTTTAATTCAAGGAGCACCATGGCAGTGAGGGCTGGAGTCAAGAATTAACCCCCCCCCGAAATTAGAAACACATTTAATTGAGATACAGAGACCTGGGCCAGGAAGGAATTCACTGAAAAACATTGATTGGTGTCCTGCATTTCAGGGCTTGGCAGCTGGTTCCTCTGGGGAATCCCTGAGTTATTTTTCTCTGTAAGTATTTCACGGATCCCAGGCCTGGGAAGTTTTCAGCGCCACTTGAATGGAACCCTTCAGTGTCTGAGTGGGGCTGTCCCTGAGGGCAGAGCTGATCACTGAGTGGAACAGCCTGAGCTGAGCAGGAATCTTTGATCAAACACCAGGAGCTGGTGTCCAAGAGCTGTAAAGGGAAGGAGAGGAAGAAGAGACGACACCACCTCAGCCTCAGCCGGTTCCACTGCTGTGCTCTGCCACAGCACGGCACAAAAGAACTTCACCAGGGCACGGTGATGAGCAAAGCAGGAAAAGCCCCGAGTTTATTTACAAAACTCAATTTTAGACATTTCCGAAGGTGCCTGTGGGTTGGAGGATGAAATCCCACCTCCCAAACCACATTGCTCAAGACAACTGTCAATCAACTTTCTCCTCCTACCTAAAAATCTGTAACCAACGAAGGACAGTCAGGAAAACAAAGCTGTTGTTTCTAGTAAAAGTGTGGGAAAGTAAAAATTTTGACTCCAATATGAAAGACAATTCAGAAGGCCCAGAAAAATCCTCAAACCAGGGTGACACTGCTCTGTTTTCACTAAGGCCCTGGAGGAAAGAAAAGGTTATTTGCTAGTAATTAGAATATTACATACTAACAGACATCAGTATTCTGTATTTCTTAGCATTTCTTTATTTCTTTCTGTTTCTGTTGAACAAACCCCCACTTTACATCATTTCCTGATAAGCAGAGGAATAAAGCACAGGTTCAGCTCTTGCACAGCCAAAGGTGCTGGTGGGCAGTGGGGTCACTGCCACTTTGGGATGTGCCACTGCAAGGGGCAGTGCCACGTGGGATGGGCCAGTGTCACTGTTTTAGACCACAAACGACACAGACTCTGAGATACAGAAGGCTAAAAATGACTCTATTTTGGGATGTGTCTCCCTTATACACTATTTTACACAGACCAGTGTGATTGGTGAAACAAAGGCAAACATTTCAATCACATTGGTCAAACCAGAGGGACATCAAGAAGTCCCTCCTGTCAGAAGGAATGAATAACACAGGTACGGTTACAAAAACATTCCTCCTGTTTACCAAGCTTCCTTGGAAAAGAATTTCAGAAAACCAAAACATCAGGTGTCCACAGGTTTCACAGGTTTCACACAGCTGCCCTGCTGTGGGAATTCCAGGCACAGAAAATTCTCTAAACCTTGTGCAGGCAGGCCCAAACACAGAAATCAACACAGGGTTCCACCTGAGAACTTGGAAAAGGCTTCCAGATCTAGGGACCATAAACAAGACTGTGGGTTTGTGGTTTAGACAGAAACACATTAAGCTAGGTAGTGGGAAGTTTTAAGGTTTTAAAGTGTGGCTATAGAAGTAGTTACAGAAATAGCAAGAAGTTTTAAGGTGTAGCAAGTAAGTTGGTGTGACATCATGGGATTGGTTAAAAAGGCCTGCATTGAGGCAGGACGTGTGATACAATTTAATTAGGGATTGGTGTGACAGTAGAAATATTCTTTGTGGCAGTAGATTATTGGCTAAAAAACCTTTAAAAGACTTTGTAACCTGTGGTCTTGTGACCACTGACCACCAGCTTCTGGCCTATGGGGTGAAAACATTCTCACCCTTCATGAGACTGTAGAAGAAGAGCAATAAATCATGTTTTGTCTCCCAGTGGTCCCATCTCTCTTAATATCCTGACACCCTACATAACCAGACATGGATGGAGAGCTCAGGGAAGGAGGCGCAGAGGCTTCGTGTTCCTGAAAGGCTTTTTAGAAATATCACAGGTGTGTGCATCACACACAGGCCCCTAAGCCAGGAGATGGATGGCTCAGGGGTAAAGGGAGCTCAGGGCTTGGAGCTGCCCAGGGAGGTTTGGATCCCCATCCCTGCAGGTGTCCAAGGGAGGTGTGGAGGTGGCACTCAGAGCTCCGGGCTGGGCACAAGGTGGGGATCAGGCACAGCTTGGACTCCACGCTCTGGAAAAGCTTTTCCACCCCCGATGACTCTGAGATTCTGTGACATTTTCTTTCCCAAATCGTTAGCTGGCTGTTCCCAGCTGGGGAATCCTAGACACAGCAGTGCTCACGTTCACCCCTCTGACCTCCCGATTCTTTCTCTGTTTAGGGAACAGGAGCCTCTTCCCCTGCAGAGGCACAAACCCAGAGCAGCACCGGGGCTTTGTGCATAACACAAATCATTAACGAGCAGTAAAACGGACAGGAGCAGTAATTACACGAGCTAATGGCTGCTCCAAGCTGGGCACTGTGTGTACATTACCACAGTGATTCACTCCGGAACATCCTAACAACAACATTTCCTTTGGAAACACGCCCCAGCAAGGTCAAGCAAAAACCAGAGGGTGACCAGGAGGAAACCTTTGAGACGAGGGTTTGGGGAACCGTCAGCAATGCAGGCAGCACCAAACACTCTTTGGGGAACACAGAGTCCCCAGCTGAGTGCTCAGGCGGAAACTGGTCAACCAGGAACATCTGAAACCAATTACTCCTTCCCCAAGCCATTGTAATGGAATGATTATGCAAGCGGATGGAGAGGGGAGAATTAAATGCAGTGGAGGCAGCGTGGGAGGACAGCAGCTCACTCAGTGATAAGATGTACTCTGTGCTTTTAATAAATAGCAACAAATTGCACATAACCAGTTAAAGTTGAGCGCTGAGGCAAGTGCTTTGCTGAACTGGGTCCAAAAAAACCTATTCTGATCCCTTCTGGCTTCAAACAAACAAAAAAAAATATAATATTTCAGTGAGCGGGAAGGTGCCAGGTTATTTCTTGTTATCTGACATATCTCAGAAAGGGAGCTTGTCACCAGCTCCTCAAATTGAGTCATCAGGCCTGAAATGCTTGGCTTAAAATACTCCTTTTTCTACTCAGTAGCATGTGCACGTATGTGGTTCTGATGTAGGGTTTAATGCACGGTACAAAAAGAATTCCTTTTTCTGACTGCAGCAGCGAAGCACCAAGTTCTCAGGAGAGACACCGAGACCAAGGCTCCTCCTGGAGCAGAATTCAGGCTTGTTTCAGGTCTTGTTTTTATTATTATCCATAACCTTTTCACACAATCTGGCATGAAACAATTCTGACAAGTTTATTAAAGCCTTTTGTTGTTACACTTGACATTTATGAAGGGGAGATGATAAATAAGCAGAGGAATGACATGTTTGCCAGAAATGCAGACTCTGGTGAGAAAGGCTTTTCCCCAGCCTCCTTTTTAAATGAAATCTACCCTCTGCAGTCATTCCTGTCTCTCTAGGATGGAAAAAAAATCCAGTTTTTCTGCACTTGAACAGCCAGTTTGATCCTGCTTTTGAATTCCAAACACCACGACTTCGGTTTCCGAGCCACTGAGGTCTTATGCAAGTAAAGATTATAATTTTATTTAAGCAACAAGACAAAGGGCAGCGAGTTTCAGTGTAGTAAAATCATTAATGGTGAAATAATTTTGGCACCAGCTGGGCTGGTTTGGGAGCTCTTCTCTGCTCACAGCACTGCAGACACTGCCAGGGATCCACGGAGAAAACCAGTGAAGAACACAAGTCACTAGAAGTCTGCATTACTCCACACACAGATTAGAGAATATATAGAAAAAAATCTCCTCACTCTACTCTATGTCCCCAAATTTTTGAGGCAGGAATAGAAAAAAGTAATTAGAACGAGAGTAGACATTTTTGGGGTGCCCAAGGAGGAGCCTTGGAGTGCTGGGCATTGCTGAGTGATTTCCTTGTTGTTATTGGGTTATTTAAATGGAAGTGATCCGTGTCTGAAAATGGGCCTTGGGAAAATGGAAACTTCCTGCGGCACTTCCTGCCAGTAAAAAATTAAAAAATCAGCAGAGCATCATGGTCAGGCAGCAAGAGCAAAGAGAATTCAGAATTCCCAGTACAGGGGCTCTGGAATCCAGGAAACTTGAACAAATTGAGGCTTCTGCTGCCAAGTACAGGAATTTTCTTTGGGATAGAAGCTCTGATTTGGATTGTGTCTAACACTGTGAATTGGCCCCAAAAGGAGCAATGTCAATAACAGAGGAGTGATCCAGCTGAGCAAAGGGCTGAGGTTTGTACCACCTTTGCTGCCCTTGGACAATGCTGAGCGTAGGCAGAAATTCAGATCAGACTCTGGGAGATCAAAATTATATTGTTAAAAATACAGGGAATGTTGAGGTTTTCTCTGTTTAAAAGAATGTTGAAATTCTGTCACAAAGCAAAGGCATTAAAGATGTTTTTTTTTTTTCTGAGACTACCGAAAATTCACATGAATAGAAATATAATTATTGCTGGGAATCTTTAACCTTGTGCAGGAGAGCAACACAAAAACACCAAGCAAGTCCCAAACATGATTTAAGCACAAAATCCTCCCCAGACCTCGTACCAAGGGAGGAGTGTCAGCCAGCAAAGCCTAACAAGGTGATTTTCTTTCACATCATGCTTTAAAATGACAATAATTAAAATGATTTCAGTTAAGGAGCATCAGTTTTATTTTTATGTCATTTAACTGTTTGGTTGTTAATCATTTTAAGAGCTAAGTCTGCAGTATCTGCATTCTATAGGGCTTTTTTTGAGCACAAAAACCTTACCATAATCTCCAGTAAACCTGCATGGAGGCACCTTTCATCTCTGCAATATTAAAATACTAACTAGAAACACAAGCAAAGTAAGATTAGAATTATTATTGCCCTGGCAGTGCTAGAAATTATTTTGATTGTTACAAATTAAACAGGGGAAAAAAAAGATGAGCTGAGTGTGTCCCTTGTGGGACATTTTGCCTTTCCCTCCCAGGAACGTTCCAGGGAGTTCTAAATAACCCCGTGTACAACACGGCTGCTTTTAAATCCACCTCACAGAATGTCATAAAAGTTTATTCAGAAGACAAATTTCACACCGTCTGCAATCACACGGCACATCCCGAGGTCACATCAGCCTGTGCTGCTGAGACATTCTGCATTTCATATGCAGATGCCAATACCAGAGACTGGAATCATATTAAATACTGAGGGAGTGTCATAAAAGCACATCTAACAGAGGAAAAAAAAAAAACCTTTACAAGCAGCTGATGGGCCAAACCTGGCAAGGAAATAATCCTGTTGCTTCTGCACGTCCACAGGTGTCTGCAGGTACCTTCCCCTTGGCTGCTTTTATTAAAAATAAAATAAAATAAAANCCCTTTGATGATCAAAGCCTTGCTCGGGGTTCACAGCAATTCTGATCTGACAAGGCCACGTTCTTGTCTGGAGCCCAATCTCCAACTCCAATGTCGTGGTGGAAACGGGGCAGAAAATCAGAAAATCCCACAATGGTTTGGGTTGGAAGGGACCTTAGAACATCTCCTGCCACACAACAGCATTCTGAACAACAAAACAAAACCCCAGAAAGCTCTTTTCAAAAAGTTTTCCTTGCAAGTTTTAAGAACGGTGTTCAATACTTGGCTGGAGTACTTTGTACCCTTTAAAGTTTAAACCCACTCTACTCTCCTAGTAATTCTTATCTCACAACAAAAAAAAGAAGTAAATAATTATAATAAGTACCCTAACATTTAGCCAACTCTCAACCCACCACATTGTTTAGGACATTAACCAGAAAAACCAAACCCACGACACTAAATTAGTGTTTCCACCCAATTTCAACCTAAAAACCACCACAGGCTCCAACCAGAAAGATTCGACCTCTGCCTGGCAATGCCACGGAAGCTCCTGGGGAGGAAACAGATGATGGCTATCACTGAATGAGTGGTTTTTTTGCTTTTTTATTCCAGCCTTTTCTGCCTCCTCCCTCGGCCTGGGAGATGAGTCATTAATCCGGTATTTAGATGATGTTCTGAGTAGCCTTGCTGAATTCCTTCCGTGTTTTTTGGGCTGTCAGGACGTGCACAAAGCCATTGAGAAAGCTCTGAGGGCTCTGCTAATTATCTGTGAGCAAACAAGGCTCCTCAGCTGGAGCAGCTCAATGGAAAAAGCCTTTGGTATTTTTAGCACAAAGTCTCTGCTGCTTTTTTAGAGGGTTTTGGAATATTGCTTTGCTTCGGATGTTGAATTGTTGGAGCCTGAAATAAAGTGTTCTCAGCGGGGGTCAGGGCCACCTTTCCTGGTTTTGCCCCCCCCAGCTCTGAGCCTGGGCACAAATAAATCCACTCCCACGCAGCCTTTTCTGAGGTGAGGGTCCTAAAGGTAGAGGAGGAGGTGGGGATGCTCCGAAAATCAATTAAAACCAGTCATTGAAGAACAGCTACAGCTGCTGGTGCTCTAAACTCGGGAGTTTTCCAAACTTAAGTACCTGAAAAATCCATGCTGCTGCTCCTCCTGAGGATATCATCATGGCAAAGGGTTGGGGAAGATGACAAATGAAATGGTAATTAGAAAATAAAACACTAAAACCATGTTCTAGAATGGAAAGTAATGTCAAGCCAGTCAGGTTCAGTCCTTGAAAAGAAACATAAGGCAAAGCAAATTAATAGGCATAATGAGATAAATGGATCCAATTGTCAGGTGAGCCCAAATTAGTTCCCAGTTGACTTCAGGAAATTCAGGGCTGTTAACCTCAAATGGGGCAAAATTTCTGTTTTAATTAGCTCAAGCAACAATTAAACAGCGATGGCATTTGAGAGATCAGGCGAACATTTCTCATCCTTAACATTTCTTCATTCTGAGGTAATTTTGCTGGTAGGGTGAGGATTGGCACAGGCCATCAGTTCCTTTACTGCAGCATCTCTAGCAACCACCAAAACAAAATTTCCCAACTTTGAGACCCTTTTCTGGAAGAATTCACCACCCACAAGGTCAGATGGACACAAACCCCACGAGGGGAATAAATGGAGCTGCAGAGGCAAAGATCAAAACCGACTGGCCTGGAAATGTCTCTCAAAGGGAAATTAAGGGTTCTTAGTGTTCACATGAGCAAGGAAAAGGGTGACTGTGGATTTGCACAGCTCCCGGCCCTTCTTTAGGGACCACAGACCCCTCCCAGCAGTGCTGAGGGAAGACAATCCCTTTGCCTCAGACCTCAGAAACGATCCAGGCCTGCTCTTCCCGGGTCCCTTTGAAGAGATCCACACAGGAAATGTGCAGGTTCAAACCTGGAATCAGATGTTTTCCTGTTGCTTTGGCGTTTTCCAAGGACTCCCAACCTCTCCACTGTCCGTGGCAGCTTTGCCCAGGCTCCCTCTTTTACAGGAACACCCGAGCAGGACCCTGCAGTCACAGGGCAGGTTTGTGGCACAGGATTTCTGTTTTCCCTGCAAGCCCCTTTTCCTTCAGCTGAACAATCTGTAATTCACAGAAGAACAAACCAGCCAAGTTTTTGCCTTCCAAACCCTCCTTGCCAGGAGACTCAAATATTGTAATTCTCCGTGGCTGCCTCGTCCCTGCCGTGCTCCCAGAGGAGCAGAGACAGGCACTGAGTGCCCCATCAAATCCCGTGTCCTGGGGCTCTCCACGAGCTCCCTGTCCTACCCCTGGGCCGGGCACTGTCAGCAGCTCAGGGAGAAATCAAACCCAGCTCGAGTCCTGACTGATTCTCTGCCATGGGGCCAAGCTGCCCTGTCTGATCTCTCCCTGACAGCTTCAAACCGCAGTTCCTCCTCCTTGCACGTGTCCAGTTGTGTCAGGAAAGTGACCTTTCCTCATCTCCCCAGGTCCTTCATCTCCATCTGCATCTCATTTCTTTATTTTTTTGCTTGGAAGGAAGGGAGGTGCCCAAAATAGCAAAGGATATTCACATTACAGCTGCATAAACCAGCCAGCATTTCTTTTGCCGAGCTCCTCTGTCCCATCTCTGGCCCAGGAGATCAGGGCATTTCATTACCAGGTGAAATAATTCCCCTCTGCAAAATTGATCAAGTTCTTTGCCATCTCCAGAAGAAAGCGGATCTATTAAACACGGATTATTAGCAATAATAAATGCTTCAAACCCCTGGGCACTGCTCACCAGCCACAGGAAAAGCATTATCATAAAACCCACATTCTTAAATTCTAAAGGAATAAAGCTTGGAGCTGGATTGGTGGCAATGGCAGGGATATCTATCAGGGAAGCCCATTATGATGAAGAGAAGCACTTAGAGCACAGAAGGGCTCTGACAAAAAGCAGTCAAAACGTTTTCATCAAGGATAATGGATCTGCTCTGCAAATCCCAGCTCACAAACACCCCAACACACACACAAAAGCCTCGCTCCGTTTTATTTGCGTCTTGTTCAAGTGGTTACAAGGATGTTGAGTTAATTTTTTCCCCCTTTCTTCCCTTTGAGCTGCGTCTCACCCCGGCAGCTCCTTTCATTCCCGAGCCGCAGCCACTTCGGGATCTTTGTCCCTGATCCATCAGCTCCAGCCAGAGCCCGGGGTCAGGGTGATCCATGGGCTGCCCCTGGCTCCTCTCTGCCAGCTCAGGAGCCTTCCTGCTGCTCCTGCTCTGCCCAAAGCATCAGCCCCACCAGGGAAGGGAAAAGGAGACAAAAGGGATTCTGCCCCAGCTGCAGAGCTGCCCCAGCCCTGGGTCCCAGCACAGGGAGGAGCTGGAGGCGTTGGAGAGAGCCCAGAGGAGGATCCAGGACGGGCAGAGGGTGGAGGAAAGGCTGGGAGAGCTGGGATTGTCCAGCCTGGAGAGGAGAAGCCTTGGGGTGAGCTCAGTGTGGCCTTCCAGGACCTGAAGGAGCTGACAGGAAAGATGGAGAGAGAGAATTTCCAAGGGGGGGAAGGACAGGACACAGGGAATGGCTTCAAACTGACAGAGATTACGGTGGGGTGGGATATTGGGAAGGAATTCCTCCCTGTGAGGGTGGACAGGGGCTGGGATGGAATTCCCAGAGGAGCTGTGGCTGCCCCTGGATCCCTGGCAGTGCCCAAGGCCAGGCTGGGATAATCTGGGACAGGGGGAGGTGTCCCTGCCATGGCAGGGGTGGCACTGGGTGGGATTTAAGTCCCTTCCAACCCAAACCATTCCAGGATTCCTTGATGATTCAGGTTAGAGCTGAGCAGAGGCCTCTCAGGCTCTGTCACCAAAGAGCTTCACACAAGCCTAAATAAGGATTTAATATTTTTCAAACTGTGGTTTGGTGGGTTTTTTTGGTGTTTTTTGGCCCTGAAATCCCCACCACAGCCACACCCACAGCCTCGAGGTGCCAATTTGAGGAATAATTCTGGAAACTCCTCCCCTATCCAGGGAGGATCTGCCACCTGTGGCTTACCTGGGTGACCAGGGGTGACACAGAGCAGAGGAACTGAGCTCAGAGAGGAGCAGCTGCTTTCCCCAGCCAGCTCTAACTGATCCCTGTAAAAGGAATCCGTAGGGAAATCCTCTTGAGATAGAGATGGTTTGGTTTCTTGTGCTAAATCTAGAAATCCTGAAGCCTGAGATTGAAAAAAAAAGAGAAATGCAAGGGGGAAAGAGCCGAAAACCAAAGCAGCATCCCTGCCTATAAAAATCCTGACAATTCCAAGACACCTGAACAGCAGAGGAAGCAAAAAAATATAAAATAATACCAAAATAATGTCAACTATTTCTCTTTGCCTTTCTCCGAGCATAAAAGGGAACAGAGATGAGTCAAACTGCAACAGCTTCTTGGAAGGGCTGGTAATTGATTTATTTTTATAGCCTTGTTTTGTCCCCTTCCTTCCTCTAAGACACATAGAGGAAAAAAAAATGGGGAAAGGGCAAAATAAGTCAGTCTGTCTGGTGAGTGCCACGAGCAGAAAATTAAACCAGGCTGAAAAAAAGCCCCAGAGGGAGCCAGTGGCTGGGGAAGTGTCCCTGGACAGTCACTGGATGCTTTATGAGAAGTGTTCCCTGCACTGCTGCCTCACTTTGCATCTGGGGAAATTTGGAGATCAGGAAGAAATGACCAATCTCACCCTTTTTTGCCTTTTTTTTGCCTTTTGTTTGCTTGTTTTTAAATCATTGAAAAAGAATAAAAATCCAGTTCTCAGCATTAATTCAGCAGTGAGAGTGAGCTGGATGAGGGACAGAGGTCCAGAGGCTTTTGAACCTGCCAAGGGTGAACACCTTCAAAGGGTTTTCCAAATTTGGCTCCAGGCTGGACCCAGCTGCAGGAAATCAGAACCCACAGAGGGAGTTTTCCCCCTCAATATCTTTTTGCAGAAACAAATGGATTAACTGAGGATCCAGGACAGATCCTGGATCACTGAATCATCCCTGTCACCCTCCAGTTCCTGGATCCCAGGATCCAGCAGCACAGTCCTTGTTGCTCCAACACTTACATTTCATCTCCATTAAACTACTGTGAATAAATCCATTAAAAATCCATGAAATTCGGGATTTGAGCTACAAGCAGAGGGAAACACAAACAGAGCTTTGGAAGAACCAACAGCTGAGCTCAGAGACCTTTTGTGCTGCACATTTATGCCGGCGTTCCCCGAGTTCAATGGATCTCACACGTTTTCACACATGACTGTAGGTTTTTTTAAGGGTTTCTGCATTTCATTTCCTTCCTTTCTTGTTTTAGCTGCCTTTCATGGCTCTTCTGCCTCCTGCAAGACTCTGAAGTGTGTACTTCGTTAACAAGAACTAACTTCCAAAAAGGAAATATTCCTCTCGATTGGTGAGGGAACCAATTTAACCTCTCCTGAGACAAACTGTTGCTTATAGAAATGGGAGAAGGAAATCAAAAGAGTTCACATTTGGGCTTCAAAGGTCTGCTTTCCATATGACAGAGCCTGAAATAAAAATATATCAAACAAGGCTGTGTTTGAGGGCTAGGCACGAAAGAGGCACAGACTGTGCACAAAACTCCTCCAGCCCAACCCGTTTTATTCAGCACAGCCCCTCACAACAGATCCTTAAACTCCAACTCTGCCTCACATCCTTGCCCTGTTTATTACCTGTATTTCCAGTATTCCAAGAGACACTTTAATCACCATGCTGTGCTTTAATTGTTATTCACATTTAGATTATATGGTAATCCTGCAGGCAGAAGTCAATATTGAATTACTGCCCTGGCCTGCTGAAGGGTAGTATATATGGAGAGGGAACAGAGCCGAAATGTGGTTTAAAGTTTCAGCTCAATTTTATGTCCTAATGACTCTGGAATGTTATGAAAGGCCTGTAACATCACACCATATATTGCTGTCATCCCATAGGCAGCTTTATAGGAACACTGCAGAGTGCATTGAACTCGTCACAGGGCAGCATATTTGAAATTACACCACTGTTAATAAACCCACCCTGGTTTGGGGGTCCCATCCATCCACAGTCCCTCGTTTTTGGTGCTGGGCTGGATGGTCAGGGACAGACGCAGGAGAAGAGGTTGGGGTTTGACTCTGCAGCTGCTCTGCAGAGCCAGATCCTCACAGAACCCCCAAGTGGGGTGGGAGGGATCAGCCAGTCCAAGCCCCTGCCCAGGCAGGGTCACCTGGAGCAGGTGACACAGGGACACGCCCGGGTGGGGTTGGGATGTCTCTCAAGCAGAGAGGGAGACTCCACATCGTCCCTGGGCAGTTCCTCCAGGGCTCTGCTACCCTCAACATGAAAAAATCTTCCTTCTATTGAGGAGGAATTTCCTGGTTTAATTCTTGGCCCTGTCCCTTGACCCTTGTCCCTCGCCCCTTGTCCCTCACCCCTTGCCCCTTGTCCCTTGCCCTTTGTCCCTTGTCCCTTGCCCTTTGTCCCTTGTCCCTTGTCCCTTGTCCGTTGTCCCTTGCCCTTTGTCCCTTCTCCCTTGTTCCTTTTTCCTTGTTCTTTGTCCTTTGTCCCTCACCCCTTGCCCCTTGTTCCTTGTCCTTTGGCCTTGCCCCTTGTCCCTTGTCCCCTGTTNTTCTTTGTCCCTTGTCCCTTGTCCCTTGCCCCTTGTCCCTTGTCCCTTGCTCTTTGTCCCTTGTTCTTTGTCCCTTGTCCCTTGTCCCTTGTCCTTTGGCCTTGCCCCTTGTCCCTTGTTCCTTGTCCCTTGTCTCTTGTTCCTTGGCTCTTGTCCCTTGTCCCTTGTTCCTTGTCCTTTGTCCCTTGTCCCTTGTCCCTCACCCCTTGCCCCTTGTCCCTTGTTCCTTGTCCCTTGTCTCTTGTTCCTTGTCCCTTGTCCCTTGTCCCTTGCCCCTTGTTCCTTGTCCCTCTCTGAGCACCACTGAGCAGAGTCTGGCACCTCCTCTGAACCCTGCACACCCAAACCCAGCCAGGGCAGCTCCAGAGGCTCGGGATGCAGCTCTTCCAAGCTGCCCTAGTGGAGAGTTGGACTCCAAACAGAGGTTTTTATTTAATTTTCACCGGGGGATGGAGCACAACTGCTGTCAAACCCAGCCAAGCACAAGTTCACCACCTGCTCAGCCGAGGAGGCTCAGGCATTCCTCAGGGATGACATCCTGCTCTGTTTTACTGCCTGGGTGCCCCTGCACACAGCCCTGCACGAGATTGGAGCTGGCAAGGGCAGGAGATGCAGTGGGGTTTAATGTTTGCTGTGCGGCTCATAAACATCCCTTGGATTCCGTGCTGCTCCTGTGCTTCTGCTCCAGGGGAGGACAACACGAGTCACTGAGACAGCAAAACAGATCCAAGCTGAGAATGCTGCTGGGGGAAAGGGAAATCTCCAGCTTTCCTCGTGGCAAGATGGCCAGGTGTCTGGGGTTGCAATGCAACATGTAACCAAAAATGTGTATTCCATTGCCATCTGTTAAACCAGGGAGGTGTTTTCTTTGTCTCTTCCATATTCCATCCCTCACAACTCCAGGTGATATCTGCTGTCCATGGGCAGCTGTTAAACCAGCTGGGGCCGTGTTCTTTGTCCCTGCCAGGACCCACCCTCCCTCCAGGGGATATCTGCTGTCCATGGGCAGCTGTTAAACCAGCTGGGGCCGTGTTCTGTGTCCCTGCCAGGACCCACCCTCCCTCCAGGGGATATCTGCTGTCCATGGGCCATCCAGGCTCACTGCAGGGCTGAGACAATCCCAGCATCCCCCTGGGAGAGGCTCCGCCCAGGGGGAGGAGCCCAGCATTCCCACCTGGATCAAAGCTGGGATTTGGAACCCCAGGGCAGCCTGTTTGCTCTGCATTCCCAGAGGGAGCCCGGGCCCATCTCAGCACCACTGGAGCTTCAGAGGGAAACTGCACCTGCTGCAGGATCATTGCTCCAACAGAGCCACCCCTGGCACTGCAGGAGGGCTGCACTGGGCTGACACCAACACCCTGACCAGCCTGAGTCAGGCTGGGTTCTGGCTCTGTCACTGTTTGGTTTTTGTTTGTTTAGGGTTTTTTTGTACTACTGCATTTTTATTTTTAATTTTCCTAATAAAGAACTGTTATTCCCATTCCCATATCTTTGCCTGAGAGCCCCATAATTTCAACATTATAATAATTGGGAGGGAGGGGGTTCACATTCTCCATCCCAAGGGAGGCTCCTGCCTCCCTTAGCAGATGCCTGTCTTTCCAAACCGGACACCAGGGAACAAGGACAGGACTTGTGTCACCCTGTGTGACACCCAGCTGTGCACAAACCTCTCCAGACATTCCTTCTTTGAGAACTTGGCCTGGAGACTTTTCCTGTGAACCCCTATGTGGGAATTCCCTCCTTTCAATTGTCTGTACAGAACTGAGACACACATTCACCTTCCCTTGCCCGTCACAGAAATGTGACTCGGGACACTGAACCCAAAGTTGGTGTTCAGTCTGATTTTATATAAATCCAGCAGTGCAAATGTGTCACTTCCTCTGGGTTAGCACACTCTGAGAGCTGTGGCACAGCTTCACCAGAAGTGAAAATATCACTTTAACACTGAATCCTCCTATTTCTTTGGATTTTGTGCTCCACTCTGCTCCAGGCCAAGCAGTCCACAGCCACATTACTCTGTCATATCCCCCAGTTATACTTTTACCCTCCACACTCATTCTATATTATAAAATTATAAAAGGATTCCTGGAAATATCACTACATTAATTTATTTTATTTGGTGTTGCTACTTCTCCATGCTTCAAAGACATTTTCAGTTCCTGTCTGGGAATGTCCCTTTCACCAACAGCTTTCAGTATAAAATTCAAGGCAAGCCTGGTTTCAAGTGTCTTTGAAACCTGCTTAAACCTAAGCACATTCTACTCCCAATTATATCCTTTGATTATCTTGATTCTGATTTAACACTGATCAGCAAAAACTAAATGTTGCAATTTCTCTTTTTTTTTTTCCCGTTTGGAATTCTTCTCAGGCCGATAACAACACACCAGGTGCCAAAACTACCACAAAATAATGCAAATTCTCAATACTTCCCAAACCCCAGCCTGTGTTTCCTATAAAGAATTACCCTTAGATATTTCTTAATCATGTGATAGAGAGAAATCAGTGTAAAGCTGGGAATTCTCTACTGGGGATGAAGGCCCTGGCATCAAGCTGTGATTTCTGCATCCCTGAAAGTGTCCAAGGCAGGACAGACACCTCTTCTGTCACAGCCAGAACAACCTCTGCAGATGCAATTCTGTTGTAAATGCTGCCTGATCCCAAATATTAATGGAATATAGAGCCAGCATAATTCTGGCTAAGGTTAATTTATTCTACAGTACTAACACAGCATTCAAAATATAATAAAACCCCCCTGGTATAATTGCTGTTGCTGTAAACTCAAATGATTGGTGACAGCTTTACAGTCACCTGCTGCAGGAAGGGGATAAAGCCCGTTATTAGCAGATGATGATCTAAAAGTACCTGTGGAAGAAAGAGATTTTTCTTACAGATATCCTGGTAAAGACAGGGGGAAAGGCTCTTTACATGGAATTAAACAAATCCTGAGCAGAGTCAGTTTTCCATGGGAAAACTGACCCCTCTCTGGGGCTGGAAATATCCAACACATCACTGTCAAAGTTTGGGATATCTTTGGGTATGTGTGGCTTGGAAAAACTATAACATTCTAGTAATATCCATGTAGTTATTTATGGAGAGGTTTTGCCCTCATTTGGGGCTGACAGCAAGTATCAGTTGGGGAGAACACTTGGAATGTCAGGATGAGGCAGAGGCCGTGCAGTGTCGGGCACTCCAGTGGTTCAGGCTCTGGGTCTCTCTCCTTTGGGAGCTCCTCACGTTCTGGATCCCTGCCCAGAGGGGACACCCTCAGGATGTCACTCATCCCCGTGTGACATCCTGAGGGTGAGGATCCAGTCCCTTCCCTGCTGCCAGAGCCAACTCCCTCCCCATTCCCCAGCCAGCTGTTGTCCCAGTCTGCCTCTGCCTCACTCCAGGAGAACGGAGGAGGCCGGGAACCAAGGAAAACCAGCTCCAAGTAATAAAGATTCCCTCTCCTCAGTGATTTTGTGAGGATACTCTTGTCCAGAAGCTCACAAAGTCAAGGTTGCCATGTTAATTCTCTAGCACAGGGTGCAGCATCCAAGGCTTGGCTTAATATTTCATTAACACAGAACGAGAGGAAACGGGATGCCAAGGGAAATATAGGTTGGATTTCAGGAAAAGGTTTTTTAGAGAAAGGGTGATAAAATACTGGAATGGTTTTCCCAGGGAGGTGGGGGAGTCACCATCCCTCAGCGTGTTTAAAAAAGATTGGATGTGGCCATGGTTTGGTTGAAGTTGTAGGGCACAGAGATGATCTTGAAGGTCTCTTCCAACCCAGTGATTCTGTAATTCATACACTGCATGGAAAAAAAAAAATTATATATATATATATATCTCAAGAGGAAAAAACAGAGCTCAAATTCCCTCAGAATAACCCTCTCTCATGATTATACACAGCCATATTTTTCTTGAAATTAATCTTTGGGGATGAAAAAAATATTTTAAAATTATAAAACACTAAACAAGGTTTTTATTAGCTTTTAATTAAGTGCATTTGCTAAAGCCTGAATTACAATTTTAGATTTTAAGTACTTTAAACTGAAGACGAGGGTGTTTTTGGCAAATGTGAAACTTCAATTACGTTTGTGAAGGAACTGTGGGGTGAGGAGTGAGGGGGGTCACACATCCTGCCACACCAGGGCAGCTTTGCAGGCTGTCCCAAAGGGGCACCCACCTCTCCTGGAGCAGCTCTGCTCCAAAAATTCCCCAAGAAAAAGTGCTCCTGTGTGTGGATTGATAGGTAGGGATGTGCCAGGCTGGTGGAGATGGTAATTATTAATTCTGCCAAGTCCACAATCTGGAGGTTTCCAAGTGTTTTGCAAACACAAGTAGATTCAGTTTCATAATTGTTTTCAGTGTGTAATTAAATCCTCTCACCTTTCCACAGCCAGGGAAGCTGAGGAATACCAATCCTGCTGAGGGGGAGCTTGGCTGCCTGGAAGTGAATCCCTGGGGAAGCCTCTCCCCACCCCAGCTGCAATCCCTGCCTGGGCTGCAGTGCCAGCAGCCAGGGCAGGTTCAGCTCCAGGTCAGGAGGATTTCAGGAGGATTTCATTCTAGAGCACAGCCTCTGCCAGCACCACAGGGGCTCAGGAGAGGCTAAGGTTGGATATCACGGATAATATCCTCGCTGGAAGAGCTGCTGAACACTGGAACAGAGTCCCAGGGAAGGGTTCAGAACTCAGGCAGATGTGGCACCTCTGATATGATTTACAGGCACCCAGGGCTTGGCTGGAGGCTGGACTGGGTGATCCCGGGAGGTCCTGTCCAACCTGAGTGATTCTGTGGAATTCTTCTGGAAAAGGGGGATCCTTGCTGAGCACTGAATCACAGCAGATTAAAGCACTCAGAGCAGTGGCACAAGCCCCGTGTCCAACCTGCTCCCTCGGCACAGCACGGGCAGGATTTGTGCCTGCTACAACCTGGTTCTGCCCTTTGCCAGGAGGAGGAATCCTCTCCAACATGCTTGGACACATCTGTTGCAAGTAAACTGTATTTAAAAAACAAACAAACAAACCAGCAAACCATATTAAAACAAACATTAACAGTCGGGCTAAAAGGCAGGCAAATCTAAAGTTAAGTCTGTAACTCCATCCTGTGGCACGTAGGTATTACAGCACATTTCCTTAAATTCAGGGACACAGATATTTCTGTTACACTCTCTGATTTGTGTAGGAATTAGAGAGGCTTTCAAATTTTCCTTTGGAATAGCCTTCCTCATGCAGGTGAAATACACATGGTGAGCCCTGCCAGCTTGTTCAGGTCATTCTCCTGTGACTTCTTTGGGATATTGAAGGAGAAGAGGTTTGGCCTGAGCCTGTAAAATAAAAACAAAGTTCAGGTGGGCACAGGTTCTTAAGGCAGGTCTCCAGTCTGACTGAATGCCCTCAGGTTCCTGATTTAATTTTACACATGGAGCAGCTTTAGGAAGGGGATTATCTCCACCAGCTTCACCACACCACTGGAAAAAAATTCAAATCTGCTTTTAAGGAGATGCCATTTGAAAATGCAAACCCTGCCAGGGCTGTGTGTTCCAGCCAGGTGCAAAAGAAACCTGGATCAGGATACCCAATTTCAGGATACCCAATTTTCATGCATTGTCCTGAGAGGATGGAGGAGTTTAGGTCCTGATCTCAGGTTGGGATTTCAACGTTTTATTTGCCTGACATGAATCCCTTCCACCTCTTCCCAGTGCTCTGAGCCAAGCAGCTGGGCAGTGCTGTGTCTGCTCAGCGTGGGGGCACACAGCTGAGCCTGAAGCCCCTCCAAGCCTTTCAAATCCCACCTGGAGCTTGGCTGGTGCTCCTCCTGTCATGGAATAACATTTCTAAGCAATATTTGCCTCCAAGTCCCAGTACCTGGAATGTGAGGATGTGTCATTTTAAACAGCAGCAGGAAGCAGGGGAGTGGGACTGAGAGACAAGAGCCTGATTCTCACCCCTAGACACAGACTTTATTCTTGGGAGGGTCCAGGTGTGCTCTTGTTCATGCCAGAGAAGCAAAGAAAATAGGCTAAAATATAATAAATTCTTTCTGAATAGGTGCTGCCGGTGATCTCAACTTCTGCTCCTGCAGCAAGGCAGAGCCCCCTTGTTGTGTAAATGTCCAGGCTGGATAACAAATCTCTGCCTTGCAGAGCGTCCCCTGGGCTGGATGTCCCCTTCTCCAAAGATCTGCAGGCAGGATGGGCAGTGACAGGACCAGGAGAGAGGTTTGAAATGGAGAGGGGAGGTTTAGATGAGATTTTAGGGTGAAATTCTCCCCTGGGAAGGGAAAGCTCCGGCACAGGTTGCCCAGAGAAGCAACCCCCCCATCCCTGGAAGTGTGCACGGCCAAGTTGTCCAGCTGAAAATAGCTGATCATTCCCAGTGCATGTGCCCCTGCTGAGACACCATGTGAACAAAAATCCTGTTGGTGAAGAGACAGAAAACTGCTGGTGAAAGGCATTGAAGAACCCCTCAGTCACTGCCTGGACAACTAAAGTGGATGAGTGGCATGAAAAGATCACCTCCCCTTTTTCCTTTAGCCTCAGTTTGTCCAGCTCGCTCATCTTCTTGTTTTGCTGCCTGTTACAATCAGGTACACAAAGCCCAGCTTAATTCTTTATGATAAAAGCCCAGCTTAATTCTTAATGATAAAAACAAAAGAAAAAAAAATACTCCTGCTTATTACAACGTTACCTTCCGATTTTTTTCTTTAGGCAACTTCTGAGCATGGTGATTTTTCAGCTCTAAACAAAGCTCTTGCTGAAAAGGCTCTGAGTGACAGTGGAAGGAAAGGAGCTTCATCACAGCTGTGTGTACCCACAGAAATTTTTAAGGCAGACAAGCAAAAGGAAAAGCAATAGTTATCCACCAAAACAAAGCAGTGTCTCTTGAAAGGAAACATCACAGCAAATAGCAGAGATTTTCACTCACCCAGACATTAAAAAGAAATCCTTTTTACTTAGCTGAAAAAAAAGAGAGGCAATCATGTGTCTTGATTTCCCAAGCACGAGGAGTTGATATTTGAAAGAGGGGCTGTCAATTTAGCTGAAGACAAGAAATGTCCTTTTATAGCAGTGTTTAACATGCACTCATGAATTCTGTATGAACACAAGCGTCCTTGTTGTTGGCTGATGGGGTGCACATTCCCATTCAGTGCCAGGCAGGAATTCAAACATGTTTTAGCAGGGCTGTGAAGGAGCACCAGGAGCGACTTTTCAGAGGAAGAAAACACAGGTGAGTGACTTTGCTGAGAGTCCTTTAGCAACCTGGCAGCAAAACTGCTCAAAAGCAACACGAGTCTCAATGTGAAGGTGTTGGATTTAATCCCTAAACCTCAACGAAGAGCTGTGAAAACAGAGGAGCTTTCCAGAATTCTGAGGAGTGGGATGGGAGAGAAGACAGCAATTTGATGGCATTGCCTTCCTTCACCTGCACTTGGTTTCTCCTGGAATCAGAGCAAGGGAAATCCCTCTTCTTCCACCTTTGCTGCTGAGGCTGTAACTGAGAATTCCTGTATGGCTGGGAAGGTTTGGTTGTTCAGTTTAATTCCGTCTTGGATATGGAGCTATTTAAATCAACTCCCTGTGAGAAGCACACAATCAGCTCCCTGTGAGAAGCTTCCAACCAGGACACACCGAGTCCTGAAAAGACCAAAGCAATTTGCTGATTAATTCAGAGAAGACTAAATTTGCTCATTAATTAAAATAGCGAACATAATGGTAAGATTATAGTCCTAATGTTACACCTCTTGTTGTTTGGGTGGTTAGAGTTTATTATTTTTTTTAATAATTTAATAAACCACAATCCTCAAACCAGAGAATTTTCACCTGTACCCTTCCTGTCAGAAGCCTGTCTGAAATTAATATTGAGCTTGTTCTAAAGAGAAGGAAACTTCTCACATCCAGATTTGTCCAGATTTAAGCTCATCAACCTCAGCTTTTAATTTTTGCCTCTTCCTCCTTTTCCCTGTGCACACCCACGTGCTGCACAGCCCAGCCTGCTGTGATGAGCCAAGGAAGCAGGAGTATTCCAATCTCTTGTTAATCATTTCCTAAACCACCCTGAAGCCTCTGCTCTGCATCTGTTTCTGTTTATCTCCTTTGAATACAAGTGCCTGGAATTGTAAACACTTTTCCAGACAAGGTTTTCCCAGAGTCATACACAGCAGTACCAGATCTTCCTTATCTCACTTCTATCCAGATAAAAAATCAGCGACACCAACTGTGTTACTCTTGATTTATAGAACAGACATTCTTCTGCTCAAGAGTCAGAAACAAACCCCAGTTTGCTGTGGTTTTTCCTGGTGTGTGTGTGCCCAACACAATTCCCAGTGTTTCATCTCAGCTGCAATGCTGAGAGGAAAACGCTGCCACTCCTTAATGAAAATGAATTTGTACCAGGATTAGTAAAAAATAACAGAAATCAGCAGACCTCGGCTGGTCGTGGCAGGTGTGAGATGTGGAACTGAGATGGGCAAAACCAGCTGGGTTTGATGTCCCTTCATGGAATCAGAGAACGGGAAGGGACCCCAGGAATCTCTGATCCAACCCCTGGCACTGCACAGACACCCCAAAATCCCACCCTGGGCATCCCTGGGAGTGTTTTTGAAACTTTCCTGGAGCTCTGGCAGCCTCGGGGCCATGTCCATTCCTTGGGGAGCCCAGAACCCTCTGGGGGAAGAATCTTTCCCAAAATGCAACCTAAACCTCTCCTGACACAGCTCCAGCCCTTCCCTGGGCACTGTCATGGTCACCAGAGAGAAGAACATTTTGACAAGTCCCAATAAAAAGATCCCAAAGCCTCAGTGCTCCTGTGACACCCAATTTCCCAAACGCATCCACATGGGCAACCAGGCCTCAACAACAGAACCACTCTTAACATTCCTGAGATTTTACTGTCAGCCTCCAGGAAACAAGGATATCAAACGTGGAGAAGCAGAGCACACCACCACTCCAAATCCCTCTTTTACAGCAACAAAAAGTGGCCATCTAATGCAGTGCTATCATAAAATTAAATCACGCTCACTTGTCATTTTGTACGGGCCCGAGCGACAGATTAAAAACTACACAGCAAAATGTAATTTCCCCGAGTGAAGGGAGAAGAGGGGGTTGAAATATCTTCTTCTCCAGTGTCTGCTCAGTCCTGAGCCCTCGTGGTAATAAAGCAGCAGCCCCAGGAAGAGGATTCAGCAGCGTCTGCCTTCGGGGCACAGGCAGCACTTGGCCTCCCCCTGCCAAGGGAAGCGGGATTTCAGCAGCCTGCCGAGGTTATCCTTCTTCTTTGCAGAAATCCTGGCAGGGGGGGAGCTTTTTCAGGTTGGAAATTTAATAAATGTGAAGCTGGGAGAAGTAAAAATCGTTTTTTTCCTTGCAGGATCCCGAGTTCAGGGGAGGACTCTTCCTGCAGCTGCCCCAGAGGTGTGGGGTGGGAGCTGCACCCAGCAGAGGCTGCAGAGCATCCCCTGCACCCACAGGAACCTCTGCCTGCTCAGGAACGTTCCCATGTGGAGCCAGCAAGGACCCCAAATACCACCCACAGCCCCTTGGAAGAGCCCCTGTGCGTGCCCAAGGCAGCCTGAGGGGCCTGTTCCCAAAACACGACTTCCATGGGATGTTCTGAGTCGGGAGGGACTCGCAAGGATCAAGCCCAGCTCCTAAATGAATGCCCCAGCTGGGGGTCAAACTCACAGCTTTGGAATTACCAGAATTCCATGGAAAGGCTGCTGTCCCCCACAGCAGGAGCCCCTTCCCATGCTCTCATCCCCAAATCCCAAATCCAGAGCCAGCTCCAGAGCTCCTTTGGGCTGATCTGCTGGGACGTCGAAGCAGCAGTGGGAATAAAGGTGTTGCCAAAAGCATCAGTGTAGCAATCTGTGGCACGAAATAAAGAAGCTTGACTCCAGTTCAAGGCAGAAGAAAGATCAGAAGGTTTATTTACAATTGATCCAGCCTTTTTCTAACATGCTGTGCTAAAAAGGCAAATCATTGGTTTATAGAACTGACACCTCTCTCCACAGGTTAAGCAACAAAAACATCACCTGGGAGAGAGGTTGTGATGAGAACTTTGAAATGAGAAGAAAATAATTATTTACAGAAGCTGTCCTTGAAAGAAAATTCTCCCAAGAAATCCTCCCTTGGGAAGGAAACCAGCCCCTGCCAGGCTGCAAACCTCACAGACTCAGAAACATCAGGGCCACACGGGTCTGAGAACGTGGAAAACTCTGCTCAGCTTAGCCCTGAGCTCCCTGAGCTGCAAAGGGACATCAGTGGCTTCTCACTCCTCAGGTCTGTGAGGTTCAGCTCTTCCTGGGGCTTTGGCAAAGGGATAAACACGTGGAAAAGTGAGGAATGGGGCACAAGGATATCCCCCCCCCAACACATCTGATCCAACCAGCACAGCCCCTCCTAAAACCTGCTTCCCCTGCTCTGTGACAGCTGAAAAAAACCCTAAATTGGGATTAAAACCTCACTAATTGCAGCTCAGAGTCACCTTAAACCCCTTCCATAAAGCTGTAATGCCATAACTCAGACACTCATCCTAAATAAACGTGCAGGAATTCTGTGCCTTTCCCGAAAATCGTATTTCCTGAACTGGCTGTGTGCTCTGGCACACGCTGCAGGCTTTATTGATTAGAAGGTCTGTTAAGATTTATCAGACTTGATAATGCACTCTACTTGATTAGGATTTCCAGCTTCAGAGTCAATACAGGTTTCATATGTGATAGAAACCACTTGGATTCGCTCTGTTCCCTTTGGAAATTTGACAGGAATTGTCTTAGGCCCCAGCATTGGAAAGGCAGAAACACAACACGGCACTTTAAAAATTAAAGAAATCCTTTCTCTGAGATATTAAAGAAATGCATTTTGAGCAGAAAGGCACTTCCTGCCTGTCAGGGCTACAGGAAAATGAGAATCCCACTCTGGACAGAGGCAAGAAATGGGAAATTCAGGCCTCTAGAACAGTGATTGTTCTTACTTCAATATCCTGAGTCCTTCCCTCTGTACAGGATGAACATCATCTAATATTCTACAGCCTCTTTGTAAAGGGATTTTTTTTTTTCCTTGTAATGAAAAAATCCACCTTAATTAAGAAGCACCATGAACAGAAAGAGTTTTAACAAAACCAGCATGTAATTCCTCTCCTTAAAAGTCATACCTACATCATTTACAAATCTGTTCCTTTTTAAAAGGATCCACCCGAGTGAGGCATCTTCAGCTTGTGGCTTCACCCACTCAGCTCTGAGTACAAAACTGATTTTTCTCTCTTTAGCACTCGTGGTCAACTGCATCATTATTTCTGTGCCCACATAATGCCAGACAAAAATGATAGCATTTTAAAAGCTGAAGCAGCTGCATTTCAGGCTCAGTCAAGCAGCTCTTTGTCAGGTCCAAAGGAGAGGGAGATTTGTGGTGGGGCTCCTGCACTGATGCTCCCTCATTTCATCTGGGCTTGGAATAGCTCTGGCATCTGAAAGGAACTCCTGAAATGCATCTGGAGGAGGATTAAAAGCCACAAGGTTGTAGCTTTAGCCAAAAGAATGGAATCCGTGGGGAAAAAAAAAAAAGTGGGTTAAAATTCAGATTTAGAATAAACACCCTTGGAAATTTTCTGTGTGATTATCAGACACATTTACAGCAGAAATTAAACTGATGTGGGATGGGTTTGGGGTTTAAAATCTCTCTCTTCCTGCTGTACAAAGTAGCAGATTCTCTGTGGATGAGTTTTCTGGAGGTGCCCACCTGCCTGAATGTGGGAATTAATGATTTTCCAAACCACCTCAGATTATAAAAATGGGTACAAACACCTTTAGCACCAAAAAACCCACCAAAACCAACCACCTTTAGGCCAGGCTGGATGGAACTTGGAGCAGCCTGGTCCAGGGGAAGGTGTCCCTGCCCGTGGGGAGGAGATTTAAGGTCCTTCCATCACAAACCATCCTGGAACTCTATGAACTCATGCCCACGTGTTTCTTGAGATGATTAAATACCTTAAAAAGGCCTGAAGTTGTGGAGGGATGGTCAGGCAAAGGCCAGTGTTCAGTATAACACCTGAATATCAGTGCCTCTCCTTTAGAAACCAAGCAAATGTCCAAATTTTGGGGGAAAAAGCCACATATGTAGGAATTATTAAGGAGTGCAGCATCAAAACCCTCCCATGCCTGCGAGGTTCTCTCCAACCCTCATCTGCCTAAAAATACAGCCCCAAACAAGATGTTTTCTTCAGTTTTGTTGTTTACATTTGCTGGCAACTTGGAGAATCTGAAGTGGGGTTTGATGGTGCTCAAAGCATCTCCCTGATTCATTGTTCCAAATCCGGACCTCAGCGTTCCCTTTGAGTCATCCCTTTTATATTTAGCAACACCCAAATGCCTCCTGATTCTCTCCAAGATAAACATGAAGAGGCTTTAATCAAAGCTGAGCAGCAGAAGCTGTAGCTGTCCCACACTAGTTCCCTTCAACAACTCTTGATAATATTACTTTCCAAGTCTCAGGGATCCTGAAAAAAAGTCCCTGTGAACGATTCCTACCATAAAAATGCCAGAAAAAGCTTGGTGGTTGATCCCAAATTTCATCAGGGCTTATAGGAAATGCCAATGGGGCCATTCCATGCCTTGAAGTGTGTTGAAGGAAGTAAATTTCCACTCAATGGGATTAAATTTTTTACAAGGTGAGTTAAACACAGTTTTTCGTTCACGTCAGCCTGGGAGCAGCCACGACCACATCCCAGCGTCCACGCTCCCATTTTCCCAGGAATCCATGTCTGCTGGAGAGACTGAAGTGGTTTTAGCACTCCAAGCATGGCCTTCCTGGGCTGTTCTCAGCATTTTTTTAGGTTTCCTACAGCAGAGAGGGATTTGGGGCTCACTTTCCTGATCACTGCCTATTTTTCCTTGCTGTAGAACACGGCCTCTCCAACTCCAGGAGCGCAGGAATTCACCCCAAGGACTCCAACCCTCAGGCAGCTCCCACTGGCAGATGAAACCAAAGGCAGGTTTTTCTCCTCTCTGCCCAGGTTTTCTGTCTCAGAAGTGCCCTTCCCGTGTTGTTTTCCTCCTTTCCTTGGAAACGGGCTGGAAATTGGCCTTGTCCTCCCACTGTGTCTTGGCAGCACTGCCGGGATCTGGATCTTGGCATTCCTGATGCTCCTCCACACGTGAGCCCTTCTGGAGGGATGTCACGACTTCCAGTACACCTCAGAACAGGAAATCCTATCTAAAATGATGGAAAGCCAAGGAATTTTTAAATTACTGTCGTTAAGGCTGAAAATCTGCTGCCAGCCACAAACCAAAGCGATGCTCTCGGGCATGGGGTGGGATTGTGGGGTGTCCTGTGAGGGATTTGATCCTGACTTGGTTTGATTTGATCCTCAGGTCCCTCCTAACTCTGCATATTCTGATTCTGTGAACTGATCCCACTCGTTCATCTGCAGATAAAGTTAAAACGGGGCAGGATGTTCCTTTGTCACCTTCTCTGCCACTTCCTTTTCCCCTGCAGAGGCTCAGCACCTCTGCCCATCCATCCCCTGGCTCAGGCCCAGCAGGAAGGGGTTGAGAGGCTGCAGTTCCAGAGGGATCCCCCCGGGAGCAGAGGCACCCCCAGCTGCAGCCACCATGGAACAGGAGGAACAGCAGCTTTTGGCAAAGTGGGAGCCTTGCAGGGAGCTGCATTGGCTCCTCCTCCTGTTTGTATTTGCCTTTTCCTCATCTAATAAGGCAGGGAGACAGATGCCCTCTCCTAACAAACTGAGCTGAGCTCTTGATGCCGTCCAAGAAGCAAGAAATTAATTTTTAATCATCATTTTCTCTTGCTGGACTTCCCACCCTGCCCAGAGCTCGAGCTGCAGGGCCAAGGAGCGAGTTCCAAAGCACTGAAGTTCTCGTGGGCTAATTGTTTCTTACTTCTGAACCCAAAGAGAAGCACTGTTCCTTGCAATCTCATGTATTCAAATTAATTAGATTTACGGTCCTGACTGGCTGATCAGCCAGCAATGGAAAATAAGATTCCTACACAAATAATGAATTGCTCCATCATCCAATAAAGCAAAGCAGCACAACAGTCCCTTTTGCTCTCCTATGAGCATAATTGCCATCCTTGCTCCAAATTACTGGCTTTTCCCAAATATTCTGAGGGCCAACGGGGAAGCTGCTTCAGACCCAAGTGGCGAATGTGATTTTTAGAACAAGAAACCCAAAATCTCCGGGTCAAACACAGGTATAACCTGCCTGGAAGCCAAGATTTAATGATGAGTGGGCTCATTCCCACACTCCGAGAGGCTGGAATTTTCTGAGAGAGCGCCTGGGAGGAGCTCAGGGCAGCTGTCAGTGCTCAGGCTGAACTCTGCACTCACACCCAGAACAGGAGCACGGCCACACCTCTTGGAAAAACCAGCCCAGGAGAGAGGTTAGAGGGAAAGGGGGAATGTTTGTGTCCACCTGATGCTGTCACCACCGAAATATTTCAAAATCTGCCCCAAATCTTCCAAAACCAGAAGTTTCCACACACCCAATGTCACCACGACACAAAAAAACTGATCCTGTGGCTGTTTTAAGAGGGTTGTTCTCCAAAATCAATCTCATCTGCTGACACTTGCACAATTACCAGCACATAAACCAGCTGAGGAACTCGTTTATGATTTTTTAATTCATCTGGTGCAGCATTTATTCAAGAGGGTTCCCTGCATTCCCAGGGTGCAGGTAAAGTGTCACCGTGATTTCCAAGGTGAGTTCTTGGCACAACACTGCCAATGAATTTGGGCCTGGGTGGCTGCTAAAAAAAGAAAAATGGGAATTAGTTCTTTTCCAGAGCTTCACCTTTCCAGCTCTCACCTTTTAGCCCTTCCCAGTTCCCTCTTTCTGTCGGAAAAACACACAAATGAAACCTTTTCTTGGCCGGGGATGGTGAGAGCTTCACTTCCACCCCTCAGGAAATGCCACTGGGAATGTCCATCCCTCACCCACCCCACAAAAGCTACTTTTTGGAAAGGAAAACCTCTTCAAACTCCCATCTTGGTGGGCAATAAAGCAGCAATGTTTGGTCAGTCATGGGATGCAAACCTGTCCCAGGGCTGCAGAAATGGGCCCTCGCAGAATAATTTCCATACCTGCTTTAATCCCACAGCACCACTCAGGCTTTAACTTCCTTATGAGTGACTTTGTAATCGGTGATTACCACGAGCCCACGGCAGTAAATAGGGGGAAACAGGCAGTTTTTATTTTCCCAAAGCAGAGCTGTGGGAAAATACATGAATATTTTATGCTTGCTTAGGCAGTAATGATCCATTCCGAGCTCTCTCACGTCCCTGGCTCTGCCCCACAGGCAGATTTCAGTCCTTGCTGGGGCAAGACAGCTCCAAAGGCAGAGCTGCAGTGGAAATGGAGATATTTTACAGCATTAAGCGACTTTAATTGAACATTTAATCCAACATGAATGGGGTCTTCCACACCCCAGAGCCCACTTTCTTTTCTGGACCTGACTTCAGGTATCTTTTTCCTTATGGCAGATCCCTTCTCATTCAGCTCATCACAGGAGATAATGCATGAGAAAAGAAAAAAAATAATCCCCAGTCAAGGCAGCCTGGCAGCCGAGCAGGCATGTGGAGAGAGGAGTGCAGGGTCTGGCCAGCTTTAGTAAATAAGGAAGGTTTTTTCTTCAACAAAAAGGTGCTGATGTCACTGAAGGGTATTTTTAATACTGATAACTCCTTCATGCCTCAGCTCCTCCATCAGCTGTGCTGCTACAAAGCCTCCAGCCTGAAACAAGCGCTGTGAGAAAGGGCAAGGCATCATAAACCAGAATAAGAGGGAGCTTAGTAAACCTTGAGTAAGGTTTACTCCCTCGTAAACCTTATTGGAAAAGAAAAATACCAAAAAAAGAAAACCAAAACAAGAGCACCAGCAGGGCCAAGAACTTGCTATTTCAAAATAATTTTTAAACTGGTGCACCTGCCAGGAGACAGCGTCGTAAAACGACCAGCTGGGTGCAAGAAACATTTTTAATATCTTAATTTTCTGTGAAGCTGCTGGTTTCCCTTGGTATTCATTTGAGGTTCAATAAAGGTTTTATTCTCTTTTGTTTTTACAGGGATTGTGCACAAGTGTGAACCATCTCGTGGTGGTGCTGGGGTCACTTCTTTGTTGGCTGTGAGAGGAATTTGGTGCCCAACACTTTCTAAAGCACCTGGAAGCTCCAGGCACATGGCTCAGGTGTTTCACTTGGCCTCCAGTCACCCCAGAGTTGGCCTGTGCTCACATTTCCTCGCTGAACCAGGCTGTGCTCAACCAGTTCCTAATGGAACAGGTCCTGCACAGCCCTCCAAGAGCTGTTTGGGCTGGGAGCTGCTGACTGGGGCAGGAAACAACATTCTCCAGGTAAAATGAAGCCCCCGTCAATATTACGACCTCGGCACATTGCCTAAATGCAAGCAAATACTGAACTAGGTGAAGGCAGGTTTTTCATACCCCCAAATAAATGTCATGGGCTGGGTTCCTCAGAAACTGCTGTGGATGCACAATAAAAGCAGGGCAAAGTGAGCGGGGTCGTTTTCTCCCCGTCATCTGCACCCCGGGAGAAGCAATCGCCACATTTGTGGGTTAAAAACAGTGTTTTAGCAGCTTAGGATAAATGTGGAACTCCTCGCCGGGCTGTGCAGCCCCCGTGCCTGCAAAATGGCAGCTCCCCCTAATCACTCTGACATTTCCAATCACTGAAGTGCAGCCTATTGAGCTGTGTGAAATCCGTTTAGGGGGGAATCCGAAGGACTTTCGCATCCTCCTGATGGGGAGAAAATCCTATTGTGCTTTTCCTGATGTGAGGAGAAAGAGGTTTGGCTTCTCCAGCTGAACAAAGCCGCCCCTCCCGTGGAGTGAAATGGGTGCCACAGAGCTGGTGGCAGTGCCTGGCTCAAGGTTTATTTCTGGACCCTTCTGCTTTATTTCTGGATCCAGGGATGCTTTAAATCTGGTACCAACACACCAGAAGCTGAAGCAAAACAACAGTGATGAAATAAAAGTGTCCTGGACAATGGAGTGACAACAGATCCTGTAGCATTTCCTCCTGTAGCACCCAGGTTTTGCTTGAAAGGAGCTCGGGGTCTTGATTCCTTTTAAAATCTGAACTTGGCCTACAATGTCTCCTCTACAAAGCACTGGAAATGCATCAGTGGGCAGAACCTGGGCGCTGAAGGTGCCAGACAATGAGGCCCCAGATCAAAGCCCTGCTGAAAGGTGAATATTGACACGGTTTTAGATCCTCAGCACAAAGATTGGGGTGCTGAGGCACTCGAAGTGGAGCAGAGGTAGGAAAAAACCCACCTCAAACCCCTTTGGAGTTGCAGGTGAACAACTGGGCAGAAACTTGTGAAGGGTGTTGAGATGTTCAAATGAAAAATGCATCAAAGGGGAAAAAAATACTCAACCAACCAAACCAATCAGGGTTTGCACAAGGGAAAGGCTATCCACGGGAGCAATTCTGAGTCAGGCCCTTGGAGACTCTCCCAGGGCCACAAATTAGACCCAGATTCAGTTTTTACGGTGTTAGAAGTGAGCAAAAGCGGCACATAAACGTTGCTATTATTATTTTTCATTTTTTTAACAGGCTGCCAAGCCGAAAGAGAAGCCCTGTCCCAGCTCAGCCACAGCAGCCGAATTCTTCCCAAGGTTTTTCTTCCCAGGGACTAAACACAAGGCAAAACACTCAAGGAGGAACTCGAGGCAGATGACATTTCAGCTAATTAGGAGTCTACGAGCAGCTAATCACACACATGCATCAGCCCCTTGCAGAAATCCCCCTGAAAGCCAAGGGTGAGCAAAGGAAATATTTACATTTTCTGAGGAGGCACTTTGCCACAAAGGGTAAACAAAGGGTAAACAGAGAAGACTGATGGTGATTTCTTCCAGTACCTCCTCCCTGGGGATGGAAAAGCCAAGGGAATCAGCTCAGGACCATGGCAGGAGCTGGCCAGAGCATCGTGGCAATGGGCACGGGGTAAATCCTGCTCCAAGTGCAAGTGCAGAGCTCCCGTTTGTCCTTGTAGGACATGAAAGAAAGATGAGACACCAAATATTTTAGAAGGCAAAGAGCATAGAAAAAGCTTTATTGTCTAATTCCTACTACCTTTTATAAGGTGTTCCCATACAGACTTAACATGATTGGTAAACAGGAACGACACCTTGTCACCCTGGTTTTGAGGATTTTTCTGGGCCTTCTGATTTGTCTTTCATATTGGAGTCAGAATTTTTACTTTCCAACACTTTTACTAGAAACAACAGCTTTGTTTTCCTGACTGCCCTTCGNCCCATCAGCACAGATCTTCTGGCTAAGTGTAATTATTCAGGAAAACTCCGGGGGAAGGGAAGGGCCGGGCAGACATTCCTAAGGGATCAGTACTGAGTGCAAAGCCCAGCATCACCTGCACCCCACAAAGGCTCATGGCAAGAATTCCAGGTCATATCTACTCCAACGAGAGGTGACAGGGATAGAAACAGAGGTGCAGAGTGCAGGGTAGCCCTAAAAAATGCAACAAGCCCTCAGGGAAGAAGGAACTTCTGAGAGATTAAGGAGCTCAGGATGATGAGGATGAAGATGAGGAATGGCTGCAGGACTAAGGAAGGCTCTGACATGTGAGCAGCTCTTTAGGCTGATGAGGTAATAATTTTAGGTAATAATTTTTACTTCTGTCCATAAGTTTTTCCTCTTTGTAGGAAAAAGCTCCCGAGAGAGAGAGAGAGAGACCCTGGTGCCTTCCCAGGAGGAAAAGGCCTCTTCCTTCTGCCCTTTTGCTGATCACCTTGACACACAATTTCTCTGTGCCTGGGCACTGCTACGACTGACCATAAATCCATGGAAAATTTACTACCTGTGAGAGGCTGCAGCCATTTTCTGGCACAAGATCTGCATCTCTCTCGTGTGTGCATGTGTATGAGCACGACCTATAACACCTCTGAATTATTTATAGACAAACAAGTAATTAAAATTTTTATTCTGCCCGTTTCGAAGGGTGGAGGGAAAAAAAAAAATCTACTTTATTCTTTCATCAAGGAAGCTGCTGGCCAAGCTCATAACTCTGTCTGCACGCTGTAAAGAATGGGGTAAGTGGTTTCTCATCAAACACACTTTGCATTTTATGGGATGCACTGAAAAACTAAGTGGCTTAGTGACTTCTGCCAATGTCACCAAAGGAGAGAGCTCAGAGCACGGAGCATCCCACCTCCCCTGAGCCACACCTGCTCCCTCACGCTGCCAAGGTGAAGGGAGAGGAGATTTCTGCCCAGGACTGGGTCAGGGGCTGTGGAGCTCCTCAGAGTGACCAGCTCAACACACAGAAATTGTTTTGCTCTTGACTTTCACAAGTCTTGTTTAACCTCCCTGTGCTTTTCCACTAAATTCACTGAATCCCTTCGCAAGGTGACCATGGAGGGCAGGCTGTTTATGAGCATGACAAGTCCTGGATCTTATTTCCAGCTCATTCATTTTCTCATTTTGTGACCCTGAAAATGACTTTTAACACAATAACAAAGAACACCCTGGGCTGCTGGAAGGTGTCCCTGCCCGTGGCAGGGGGCTGGAAGGAGATGGATTTAAGGTTCCTTTCAACCCACACCACTCCAAGATCCTATAACCAACCCTAGCTGCTATTTTAAATATTTCTGGGAAATAAAGAATGCTTTGAAAATCAAGCCTTGCAGCTCTGGGGCCACACACAGCTGTGCCAACACAGAGTCATTCACATCACCTTCAAAGAAAGCAAAAAAAGGAGAACAACAGAGCAGAACCAGATCACCAGGCAGCCCAAGATAAATTAATAAGGTTGGTTGGAAGGTGGTTTTCTTCTTGAGACGGGTTCAGGTACAAAATGAGCCAGTCAGTTCTTCCCCCTTCAGATCACAGCTTCCCTCTGGTGAGTCTGAATGTCAGAAAAATTTAAAAAGAGTTTAAAAAAATCAAGCCAGAGGCTTCAGCCGTGGCACTGCCCATGTTCCCAGACCAGCAGCACTGGTCTTTCACTGAGGTGTTTTTCCACAGTGATGGAATTGAGAGGAAAGTGGTTTAGTGCCTGCTCAAATGCCAGAAGCAACACTTGCTAGGGAAAGCACAAAGGGATACAGGTCACCACAACGTTTTTCCTTAAAAAAAAAATAAATAAATAAAAATCACTACAAATATCACGTCAGCCTCCTGAATTATCATCAACAGCCCAGAAACAATTGGCTGCAGGAATCAAATGACTGTTTGCAAGCTGGTGACACACCTGTATCAGACTCCCAGGGCTGTCCTACGTGTCAGGGTTGGTATTTTTGCTTGTTGCTGTGCCAAATAATAAAAGAAGATACTCAACATTTAACAGAAGTGCCCCTTGCAGAGGAAAATGTGATTTACAGGTGAGAGGGAAACGTATTTCACTAATTCTGCTGAAGTGGAGCCGTGAGGCAGTCGCTGGCTTCGGGAGGGCGTCCCACTCTTTCCTGGGCTGGGAGGTTTGCTGGGCAATATTTCTCTGCAGCACCATGAATTTAATCACATCAAAATGTCAGCAGAGAAAAATGGAGCACACAGAGGCCTTTTTCCCTTGGTATTTAGCAGGGGAAATGGATGTTTCCTTAAAGAGGCAGTGGAGCGAGCTGCACAAGAGGTGACGCCTCTGTTCTCACCTCTGGGCGCGCTTTGGACTCCACTCCTCAGGGATATAAATCAGGATTTTTGTCATTTCAGCACAGCTGATTGTGTTTGTTCTGGCACAGCATGGACATAAAATGATGGCATTTATTCTCCAGTGGATATCCAGGGTGGCTGAGGAGCACTTTATGCAGGGATGGAGCTTGGGAATCCTTCCATAAATCACAAGTGGCCGAAAAACCACGGGATCAGCAGCACCAAGCATTGCTGACTCCTGCAAACAGCAACCTGGCTTCTTCCCACCACCAAACGCTGATTTCCAGGTGGAAGTAACGTGTTTAGAGTAACACACTCACTGCCACACCTCTAGGAGTGCCTGGGGCAGTTACCACCACCATTAATTTACACCCACGTGTTTCAAAGCTTTGTGGACAAGGCCAACAGCATTGAGAAGGCACTAAGGAGGAAATATCCAAGAAAACCATTCAGAAACGCATCCAGTTAAAGAACAAAGCTCCTCAAGGCAAGCTGGAATTTCCCCCAGCAGATAAATCCCTTTCCCAGTGTCTCCTTCCCCATTTAATGACCCCAACCTTAACCCCAGCTCTTTAAGGAGCTGCCCTGAACCATCCCACCCCACAGCCAGGCACGACCAAAGGCACTTGCTCCAAACAGAAAGGTAATTAAAGTGCATTTGTATTAATCCAGGAGAGCTAAAGGAAAGGACAATGATTTATGAGCAATATTGCTGGCATTTTCAAGAGGTGCAAAAAGAATTAAAAGGGAATGTCTAAAAACTATTAGTTAGGAAAGCAGTTGTAATTGGAGAAGTAATCCAGGCTGTCTTTAGGGCATTTGGTTCCTCCAGGGGAGATAAACCCAGATAACCTTTGAGGAAAATAAAAACCAATTTTGCAATTTATTTTTTTTTTAATGGAAAGGGTGAAATTACTCCAGTAAAATATATCTACTTATTGTTCAAAGTGATTATAAAACACATCACCAGCTCTAATTATTGGTTCCATGGGGGAAATTCGGTGTTTTGGCAAGATTCATGCTTTATTACAATGACAGAGTTAAGAGTTAACAATGACAGAGTTCACCAAGAGTTTATTGCAAGTTTGGCAGAAATTTCTCAAGTATCTAATTGACTAAAGGCAGTTTCTCCAGAAATTATTTGAGATTTTAAAATAAATCTTTAAGTGTCAGTCATCCTGAGTATGAATTTAAGTGGGATCCTCAAAGAGTGAATTCCTTGGGGTCTGAATTAACTGGTTGGTGGCAAAGATTTTCCTCTGTGACCAAAGTTTCAAATCCTTCTCTGATCTCATCTTCCCACATGAACACTGCTCAGGCCTCCCATCCTCCCCTCCACTGGGTCTAGAAATTCATTTTTTGTTTTATTAAGCACAAAGTTTTTAATACTTTTTTTTTTCCCTTTAAAAAGAGAAGAGAACCAGAAACTGGGAAATTAAATTACTCCCCTGACTGCAGCCTAAAAATATTCCAAGTCCAAGGTTCCATTCATCAGACCAGTTCGAAGGTCACAAAGATGATTGTGGGATTGGAGCATCTGTCAGATAAGGAGAGGTGGGGGTGGCAGCACCCTCTAAGCCTTGAGAGGGCTCAGGGGGTCCCATCCCAAGGACCTGATGGAGGGTGAGCAGGACAAACCCCGATCCTCATCTGTCACCCTGGGTTTGAGGATTTTTCTGGGCCTTCTGATTTGTCTTTCATGTTGGAGTCAGAATTTTTACTTTCCCACACTTTTACTAGAAACAACAGCTTTGTTTTCCTGACTGTCCTTCGTTGGTTACAGATTTTTAGGTAGGAGGAGAAAGTTGATTGACAGTTGTCTTGAGCAATGTGGTTTGGGAGGTGGGATTTCATCCTCCAACCCACAGGCACCTTTGGAAATGGATAAAATTGAGTTTTGTAAATAAACTCAGGGCTTTTCCTGCTTTGCACATCACCGTGCCCTCGTGAAGTTCTTTTGTGTCGTGTTGTGACACTGATCTGCTGCCCTGAGGGAGCACAAGAACCAAAGGGAACAAGTTGAAACATGGAAAATTCCATTTAAACCTTGGGAAAAGCTTCCTTACTGTGAGGTGCTCAAACACAGGAATGGGTTTCCCTCAGAGGCTGCGGATTTTCCATCCTTGGACGACTTCAAGGTCCACATGGATGTGGTCCTGGTCTGTTCTGGAGGTTCTAATTGCTGTTCTAATTGCTGTTGTAATTGGCCTGCTTTGAGGAGAGGGTGGACTGGACCATTCCAGAGGCCCTGTTCCTCCCACCCTATGGGCCTGATATTTCTGGGAATTTAATTCTGAGAGATTTTAGCCTGCTGGCAGCTGCTGACCTTTTCCCAAGGGAAAATTTCTCCAGAAAGCTTCTCCTCAAAACAATCTTGCCAAACAACTGTCCTTTCCCAAAGCAATCTTTCTCCAGGTGGTGTTTTGCTGTTTCTCTGGTTTAACCCGTGGGATTAGAGAGGTGTCATTCCTGTTCACCAATCATGTTAAGTCTGCATGGGAACACCTTATCAAATGTAGTAAGAATTAGACAATAAAGCCTTTTTTCTATGCTCTTTGCCTTCTGAAATATTTGGAGTCTCTCATCGTTCTTTCATGTCCTACAAGGACCCCCAGCCCTTGGGGTGGAGCTCACCCAGTCACTCCCCTAAAGCCCCGAGTGATTTTTCCCTCGGTGCAGGACGTGAAACAAACCCATTCCCTCTGCCAGTATTCCCTTTCCAGCTTTCTGCCTGGCCTGATGGGTCACATCCAGCTGGAACATCTTTGACTTTGCCTTGGAGTGGAGGTGTGCATTCCCAGAGCAATCAATACGTCCTGCAGATGGATTTATCGGTCCCCACTCCCTGTAATTAAGCTCAGCAAGAGCAATAACAATGCCTTCAGTGTTCATCCTTTCCAAATTGTCCTCCTCTCCCTTTAATCTGTCTGAACAGATGGAGTCCTGCTCCATCACCTTGCAAACTTTTTCCTGAGCTATTAAAGCCCCAGCAGAATTTAAGGGGGATAAATCGAAGGCAGCAAATGTTTAATAATTGCTGTCGCTTATTCCTTCACAAGCTTTGGGGGTTAATGAATAAAACATGTTCACAGGAGGCTGGGCACAGGGAAGTCAACAGAAAATGTCCTGCTGAGTTCAACACATCGTGCCAGAGATGGAGATCCAATATTTACTTCCAGGGAATATTTATCTTGCTGTGTTGATGCTCCAGAGATTCCCCCTGAACCACGACCCCAATCCCAAAATCTCAGGTGGGCCAGTAACAAGTTTTTAGCTCAGTACTTTTGTGAGTTTATCAAGGTTGAACTTCTCAGTTGGTTCCTTTTCCAGGGACGCATCAGTGATCAGGAAATGCCAGAATTCCTGTCGGGGAATTCCTGTTACAACTTTGTTGTAAGACTTCTGAACTTCACAACTGAACACTTCACACCAGACATCACCTGGAGTGCAGGTGATGCTCTCTGCTCAAGACACAAATGCTGTTTGTGCCTTTAGATCAATAAAACTACTTAAGTGGGGAAAAAAAAAAAAAAAGAAAATAGAACCTTTATCCCAGCCAAGTTTTGGGGGAGGAAAATTAATTCTGCTGAAGTCAATGGAAATACAGGAATGTCATGGAAAAAACTGGCTTAACCTTATGATGCTGCATGATAGAAAATTTGACCCCTATGAACGAGGTTAATGCCCTCTCTGTACATTGAATTTCAGCTTTGCTTTTGCCAAAACTCTGTAGTGCAACAGCTCAGGCAGTTCATATAAAAATACCAAAAATGCATGAAATTTATTGGGTTTATTCTTTGATACCTTTCAAACCTGTAAATAGGAGCAGGACTGCACATTCCACATTCCACTCTAATTTCAAAGGAGGACTCATGACCTGTTGTCCCAGACTAGTTTAACCACAGGTACTCACTGACCAAAAAAACCTCCAAATGTGCTGAGACACCAGAAGAAATCTTTAAAGTAGATCTACACTAAACCCAGCTCAGTTTATGAGGCCCTAGCACTGGCTTTAATAGGATTTTGAGCAGGTTTAAACCTCGGAGTGACACAGATCCCAGGCTGGAGCAGATGCTAAATTGGCTCTGGCTGCATTGGCAGCCAGAATCCAGCCCTGATTGATGGGAAAAGTTCTTCCTGCCACAGTCACCTCAGCCCAGGGTTTTAAAGGAAAAGAGGATGGAGAGATTTGAGCCCAACACGGAGCCTTGGAGAGCTCTAATAATTCCCTGGCTCTCCCTTGGGACTTTCTGTTTGCTTTTTAAAATTTTTTTACTCACAACCAGAGAGAAAAAGTCACTTTTGGTGTGAAGTCTTGAGGTGTAAATCTCACTAGAGGCACAGAGCAACTCTCTGAGCACAGGCTGCCCAGGATTTAGGGTACAGATGTGATTTTTGCCTGCTGACTCCTCTCATGTTCATTAATTACACATTTAGGGACACCTCGTTACTCCAGCAGGATTTTGAGACAGTTCACAGAACTTGCAGCCCATTATCTCCTCCCAGGTGTTTAATGCCTCCAGCACTGGGGGAACCCTGAAGAGAGGCACAGCACACCCCAGATGTTGATTTTGGTCACCCCAGATGTTGATTTTGGTCACACACCATGTGCTGGGGGCTCACACAGATTTCATAGACTTTGTGCCATATTCTGAAGCACTGCTGCAAGTAAGAACCTCTGATGGAGGAATGACTGCACTGAGGGAAATCAAGATTTTCCTCCAAAATTCAGAGATTTCCCATCACCTGCAGCACTTGCATGACTTTGTGAACCAGAGTTTATCTCCCTCACGATGAGCAAAGCTCAGATTTTCATTTACAAGATTTCTTTGTGCTACACTGGGCCACTGTCACTGTTGGACATGAAATGAAGAAGTTTGACTCCAAGGTAGAAGAAAGATCAGAAGGTTTTATTTACAATTCATTCAGCCCTTTTATAACATGCTGTGCTGAGAGGTAAATATTGGTCCATAGGACTGACACCTCTCTCCCTTGGTCAAACTTGGAGAAACACAAAGGTGCAATTACACAGAATTGTTCTGAAAAACAAGAGCAATTGTTTACAAAGATTTGTCCTGAGAAAGAGCCTCCCAAGAATTCTTCCCTTGGGAGCTTTCAGTGGCTCCCATCAGGCTAAAATTCCTCAGACTCAGAAAAATCAGGGCCACAGGCCACCAAAACCTTCCTTCACTCATCCTCAGTATTTCCAGCTCCCCTCTGAATTACAAACTGCTCACAAATACCAGCGAGCCCCTTGGAAAATGTTCTTGCATTTCACATCACTACCACAGGCCCACGTCAGTCTTTGTGTCATTTCTCATTGAGGTGAAACCTGCTGAAAACACGTCCAGCAGAGACAATTAAAAACTGTGCATAAAGGGCATCCTTGGCACTCTGGAATGCTGTTGACAAAATGAAGACATTGCTCACAATTACACTCAGGGTAATTTATGCAGCTGGTGGCTTCTGCCAGCACAGGCCATGCCAGCCCTGCTAATGAAACCAGGATCAATCTGACAGCAGAGTGATGGCAGATTTTGAAAACAAGGACCAACAGTTTGCAGGTGGTTTAGGCAGCTATAAAATCTGATTTATAAGGGCTTTTTAATCCTTGTTTTAATTCACCTTGTGGGAATGGGCCACCATAAAGCATCCTGCCACGTTACAAGCACCGAGCTGTTTGAGATCCAGCATGGCTCGAATACAGGGAATTCTACAGATTTTAGTGTAATTTTTTTTTGTTTCTACTCCAAACTTGCTCCCTCCCCACTCTCACCCCGACCTCAGACACAGGTTTAATTCCCTGGAATCCTTATTTACATACTTTCAGGTTAGGACTGAGGCAACAGAGGCACGGCCAGGCTGGAGCTGAGCTCTGGCCATTCCTTACCCTTCCCGGGCTGTGATTTCTGCAGCTGCTGCTGCACGTGGAGTCGCATCCATCTCCCTGCAGCTCCCTTCCTGCTCCACAGCAGCGGGCAGGGACACTCCCTGTCCTGTCCCCATAAAACCAGGTGGCCCAAAGGGGGGGTCTCTGCACAGCCCTTTAAATGTGACACTTCTGCACGCACAGGGAGGGGACAGAATGAAAATATGGAGTTCAGACAAAAAAAAAAAAAAAGCTGGGTTTTAAAGAGAAAATTATTTCCCTGTGATGGCACAAGGCACTGTAATTCCCAAGCAGGAATCCAGGGGCTCTGTTCCCTCTGAACTGAGCTGCAGTTTGCTGGAGGGCTCTGCCTCCTGCAGCAGTTTTTGACTGATGCCAGTGCTGCAGTCAGTTCCCAGGAGAGCCCCTGGCTTCTCTCCTGCCCTCCCCAAGGAGGGGCTGCAGAACCACACCCCAGCCCACCCTGCAGAGGTTTTGGTTTTGCCAATTCCAGGTTTCTTGGCCAAAGCACCAATCCAACGTGGTGGGTTGAGCGCTGGCCAAACGCCAGTGCGCCCACTAGAATTTTTTATCTGCTGCGAGATAAGGAGCAGCAGAAAGGCAAAAACGGGCTCAAATCTTTAAATGGTAAAAAGAGAGCTTGATTAACAGAACTAAAAGAAAAACAATAAGAAATCAGGATAAACCTTCAGAACATTTTCCTCCCCCCAGGTCCTCTTTCTTTTCCCACTGACAACATAAAGAAATAAAACCTGGTATTTCCCATCACTTTACTACTTCTAAAACGATCTTTCTCCAGTTCACTTACAGAGAGGAAGTTCTTGTAGGGAATCACTTCCATGGATTTTTCCTTAACTAAGAACCAAACTGTGCTAAACCACGACAATCCTGTAACTCCTCATCTCCACAGGAACTCACCCATTTGGAAAAAGGACCAAATCCTGCACAAGATGCAGTTTATTTACTTCACTTTATTTTACATGAGATATTTGGAGGGGATGTGTATAATCATTGTCCATTTGAGTGCTGCATCCTTCATTTCTTAGATACAAACCACGGAAAAGCAGAGCACAAAATTTCTCTAGTGCTGGCAGAAATGTTGGATAAAAAACCAGTTTCCATCTCATGGAGGGAAGGAACTGGAGTTTTAACTCAGCACACCACAGGTTTTTGAAATAGCAGCCCTGCCTGACCTCCAAGCCCAGCACCGCCACAAATCAGTCTGGGTGGCAAAAAAAATTTATTAGCACCATTTGTCATAATCAGATTTTACCAAGTGACGGGGGTTTTCTGGGAGGAAGTGCAGAAAGGTTGGGTTACACCCAGAAATAGAAAGACAGCAGCACTTCTGCAGAGCAAAAGATTGCAAAGCAGTTCCAGAAATGCTCCTGAAATTCTGCCGGGGATAGAGTGACATTCCTCATCCCTTGACTGATGGGAATATTCTCAGTGAGGATCCACGTTTTCCAGCAGAAAGGAGATAACTTGGTGGATGTCCCAGCTAACTGAGCTCCTGGCCAGCAGGACATTATCTGTGACCCTAAAACATCCACAGGAGCACAGGGAGCAATCCTGGGTGTCTGCCTGCCAGCCAAAGGGTTGGATCAGGATATAAACCTTCTGATCTGGAGAACCTGCTTTTATTCTCATCTCTTCTGATACCATTATAGACACATTAAAAGTCATCTCATCTTTTTAGTACTGCAAAAAAAAAAGAAAAGAAAAAGTGGTGTAAAATAGGGTGGAGATAAATCAGGAGCAGTCCTGGAACATTCCTGCTCTTTTAAAAGGCATTTCCTGTAATTGTTATGCACAAAAAGGGAGGATAAAAAGGATCTTGAGACATTTACAGCACCAAAATCCAGGGGCAGCCTCACATTGCAGGTCACCACTGCCAGGCACTTTTATGACAGCAGTTCCTCAAAAAGCATCATGGACCCATCAAAGAGGGCTCAGAATGTTCATTTTCCAACATCACCAGGCTTTTCCAGACTTCCAAGGGCCTTCTCCCATCCCAAACACAATTTTCAGACCAACAGCACTTGCTCAAGGAGGAGACCAAAGACCTCCAGGCACCAACACCTCCAAGGGCACAGCAGGAATTCGCTCACTGAATTATTAAATAAATATTATTATTTAAGAAACGTGACTATACATTCCCTTCAGCCTGGTGGGCATCAGAAACTCTCCAGCCACTCCTACAAAACCACCAGGCAGCAGCAGCCCCCAGCTCCCCTTCCCTTTCCAGCCCTTCCTGATTAAATACCTGTTTAGAAAGTGAGCTGTACCTGCTGAAACAAAGCAGCTGCAGCACCTGGGTTTTCCCCAGAGCTCTCCTGCCTCACGCAGCCAAGTCCTGTAGAGGTTCTGTGATTTGGTAAGTGCCTTTTGAACGGTTCCAGCTGCAGCAGCCCTTGGGTGTGAGCGCTTTGCACATCCCCTCCATTTATTGCCCTTCAGGCAGCCATTCCCCTGGTTTTACTCTTTAATTTATTGTGTGTTTGCCTGCTGGACCACACTGGGAGCGTTGGTCCTTTTCCAATCAGTCCTCTCACCGAGGATGCTGTTAGCAAACCTCTGACACTGCAGCCCTGCTCCCAGCCCTGCTCAGGGTGTGACTGCCACGCTGTCCTCGGAGCAGATCGGGCAGCAGAGAGGCTCAGATGCTGCCAGGGGCTCCTGCAGGATTTATCTCCACCAGGCAGGAGGAAGGATGGGGCAAAGCAATGGAGAAAATCAGCTCCTCAACTGTGTTTGAAAACTTCCTCAATCCGGGGAGGGAAAAGTTGTTTTGCTTTAGTCAGATGGACAGTTCCAAAGGTCAGTCACTGCTCCACACACACACCTGGAATTCTGTGTATTATTCCAGTTATAATCAGCTCCTTAACTCTGAGCAATTCCTAAATCCAGGGAGGGAAGAGTTATCTTGCTTTAGTCGGACTGTTCCAAAGGTCAGTCACTGCTCCACGCACACACCTGGAATTCTGTGTATTATTCCAGCCATGATCAGCTCCTTTAACCGTGTTTGAAAACTTCCTAAATCCGGGGAGGGAAAAGTTGTTTTGCTTTAGTCAGATGGACAGTTCCAAAGGTCAGTCACCCCTCCACACACACACCTGGAATTCTGTGTATTA
>VYXD01002372.1:89413-104909 GCA_013397195.1 Hylia prasina
ATCTCTCCTGTCCCCTCCAGGCACTTGAACACCAAAAATTAGGTCACCCTGAAGCTTCTCTCCTCCAGGCTGAACAAGCTCGAGGCATTTTTACCTCCAGGTCTGAAAATAAAAGCAAAACTTACAGCATTTTGCACTTTTTTTTCTGCCAACCAGAACAACTCTTTGCTGCTTGCAGCTTTATAGTTAAAAAATAAAAATCCCTTTTTCATGTTTGTTGCATCTACAAGTTCTGCTCTTCTCTGACAATCTGACAAGGCCCCATGATAAAAAAAAGAAAGAATCAAGGATGGGATCTCTGCAAGTTTTATAGCTCTGCCAAGTTTCATCAAAACAACTTACCCAGGGGACTGACTGGAGGAATAGAACAAAAAAAAAAAAACCCTCTCACACATTTCTCAAAACCTGAGCGCCACAAAATACATCTTCAGATATCCAGTCTGAGCCTGAATCTCAGGCACACATTCATTTCAGTGCAGAATTTATATCACAAGTCCAAACCTCACTTCAGTGACCTTTAGCACGTACGTGATCTCTAAACTGCAGAAACGGCTCCTTCAAACTTCCTGGGAACAAACCAGGTCAGCACTTGACTAGGTTGTTAAATTTCATTTGCTAAAAAGATCCTGTACTCTGTTGCTACAGCACGACACCAAAGAACTTCACGAGGACAGGGTGATGAGCAAAGCACAAAAAACCCAAGTTTATTTACAAAACTCCATTTTAGACATTTCCAAAGGTGCCTGTGGGTTGGAGGATGAAATCCCACCTCCCAAACCACATTGCTCAAGACAACTGTCAATCAACTTTCTCCTCCTGCCTAAAAATATGTAACCAAGGAAGGACAGTCAGGAAAACAAAGCTGTTGTTTCTAGTAAAAGTGTGGGAAAGTAAAAATTCTGACTCCAGTATGAAAGACAAATGAGAAGGCCCAGAAAAATCCTCAAACCAGGGTGACAGCCAAGTCCAGTGCCAAAACCCCCTTTCCCTCAGAACCCTCAACCCCTTTCTGTCTCTGTGCTCATGACCCAGCTCTGCCCAGTGAAACTCAGGGTTCAATTCCCCCATTCCTCTGCACTCCCGTGATTCTTCCTCATTGTCCTACATGAGCACAGGAACGTTTGTAAAACAGGAATCACTCCCCTCCTCATGGAGTGCTTCTGAACCCAGAGAAGTGTCACCCTGGTTTGTGATTTTTAGGAGGAACCTCTGTTTGGGGTGGGTGGGTTCATTGTTAAAGCAAGCCTGTAACATCCAAAAACTGTCTCTTCTGCAGGCATCTCTCAAGCACAACCATGGGGGACTCTCACATCCATTTTTTTCTCTCCCTTTTTGGGCAATCTCTGGAATTTTAACACCAATTAGGTACCTAACAGCTGCTCCCCTATGAGTAGATTGGAGCAGACAGTTCCAGTCCTTGAATGATCAGAGGCAGAAGATGTTTCTTACTCCTGACATATCTGTGACTGTCCCCAGCCTCACTGACTCATTCATCTCCTTTGCTTCCATCTCCATGACCTCATTAAGAGCTAAACTTTGGGATTTATTTATAGCTGGAGTTAATTTATTACATTAATGACTAAGACAGCAGGACGCAGCTGAGCATCTTAGATGGAAAATTAAGAGCTTCTATTGTGACCTGCAGCATGAGAAAGCTGCTCTTTGTGCCTCAGCCTGAAGACTCAACACCTTGGAGGAGCAGCTTCCACTCAGTTCCATTTAGTTTTGTTTGTGGCTGATGAACATCCCACTCCGTGTCAGTGCACACCCGAGGAGAGAGGGAACATCTGGAAGTGATAAAGGCAATCACAGCAGGTCAGGCTGGCCCCAGGTGCTGGCACACCTCTGAGTCCCAGAGCAGGGGGACTGCTGCAACACGACACAAAGAACTTCACCAGGGCACGGTGAGGAGCAAAGCAGGAAAAGCCCCGAGTTTATTCACAAAACTCAGTTTCAGACATTTCCAAAGGTGCCTGTGGGTTGGAGGATGAAATCCCACCTCCCAAACCACATTGCTCAAGACAACTGTCAATCAACTTTCTCCTCCTACCTAAAAATCTGTAACCAAGGAAGGACAGTCAGGAAAACAAAGCTGTTGTTTCTAGTAAAAGTGTGGGAAAGTAAAAATTCTGACTCCAGTATGAAAGACAAATCAGAAGGCCTGGAAAAATCCTCAAACCCAGGGTGACAGGGGACGGTGTTCCTGCCTCACTAAAAGATTATTTTTGCTTCCAGACAAGGTGGAGGCGGAGTGTGGGTCAGTGGCAGAGGTCGGAGCTGTGGGATGGGGGACACGGATTGGCAATCAAAGGCACAGATAACAGCAGCCTCTGCTCCTCTGGTGGGTGATCTGAAATTGTTCCTGCTCAGAGGTTTCTGCTCATAAAACCTGATGCACAAACACCAGTCTGTGGGCTCGAAGTCTCTGAGCCTGAGAATCGCTAAGCTTCTCCCAGAGGAGCTTTTCAATTGTTTTCTTTTTTCCAGATAACTTCGTGTAAGCAACAAAATTTTTCTCATAATATTTCTAAGTAAACAATATTCCTTTTCCCATAACAAACTTCTCTCCCAAATGTTATTTAGTATTTTCTATTGCTTGACCAATATAAAAGAGTGTCAATCCTGTAAACCAGTGATTTGCCTTTTTTTGGCACAGCATGCTATAAAAAGGCTGAATGAATTGTAAATAAAACCTTCTGATTCTCTTCTGCCTTCTGCCTAGAGTCAAGCTTCTTTATTTTGTGTCCAGTTGTGACATCAGTCAGTTACTCCCAAATGATCAAAACAAGCTGAGGTAAAAGAAAAATTTACAGAAATTTAAAATAACGGCTTTTTAGACCAAAAAAACCCCAAACCTCCAGTTCATAAATACTGTGCAACACAACTTTTTTGAGGTTTGATGCATGTCCTGCCCCCACATGCTCACCCTCATTTGAGACAAAGGATATCTGTCTCAAACAATTACTCAGAAAGAACTAATTAACTCTCTACATTCATTAGTGAAAAATAATACCAGGGTGAGCTTGAGTGAGAATGATCTTAAACAATTAATGTTAATTGCTTGTGCATGTATGAAAGACCTTGACAAATTCCCAGTAATAGTTTATCCTCCTTCCAGGAGCAGTGAGTGCCCTCCCAGGGCTTTAGCAATGGGATGATGTTAACCCTTAATTAGCCACATTTGAGGGCTAATTAATGGTGTGTGTGAAGAAGAGGGGAAGAAAAAAATACTTGATAATAACGGTGAAGTACCCAGAAATTCCTTTGTTTTTTTTTTCTGAATTATTTTAATGCATTTAATCTTAATTAAAACAACCTCAAAGCTTGACAGAAAGCTCACATATTTTTGTACATCTGTGTACAAACAGATGAGGAGTGCTGGCTTAGAAAGGCCACGGGATAGGACAGACACTGAGAGAGAGAAATGGAGCTGGAAACAAGTTTCAAACCATGGCCTTGCAAACAGAGCAGATATTTTTGAGAATTAAAACCGTGAAAGGTGCATTGTACCAAACCCACTTGGGGTAAAATAGTCGGTGATTGGTGTTAGAAGGATCAGCAGCATTGTGTGCAAAAGCTGATAGGCTGGAAAACGTTTATAAAATAAGAAATGTGGGCTCGATGTCTCTGAGCCTGAGAATTGCTCAGCCCATTCCAAGGGAACTTTTTAATTGTTTTCTTTTTTTCCAGATAACTTTGTGTAAATAACAAAGTTTTTCTCGTAATATTTTTAAGTAAACAATATTCTTTTTCCTGTAACAGACCTCTCTCCCAGATGCTGTTTAGTATTTTCTGCGGCTTAACCAATTTAAAAAAAATGTCAATCCTATGGACCAATAATGTGCCTTTTTAGCACAGCATGTTATAAAAAGGCTGAATCAATTGTAAATAAAGCCTTCTAAATCTCTTCTACCATCCAACTGAAGTCAAATATCTTTATTTTGTATCCAATTACAACCAATAAATGGTTTGGCTTCTGATAGAACAGGGTTGGGTTTTACATCTCTTGTGTCTCGCCCTTCTGTGAGATTGATCATGGAATAAAATCTTTAAAAAAGCCCCTCAGTTTTCCCGTCTCTTGGGGTTTTCCAGCAGCCACCCCTGGAAAAAGGGGACAAGGACCCAAGGGTGTGCCTCCTCTCCTGATATTGCCACACTCCCACCAGGAGCCCCGAGCTCCGTCTGTGCGTGTGGGGAGCCCCGGCCTGACCCTCCCGGAGCCTGGTGATGGATGTCCCCTGCTGGAAGGGAAAACCTGCCTGGGAGAGATGATGAATTGGACAATCTGCTTCCCCTAAACCCAGCCTGGTTCCTGGAAATGCCAGGCAATTACTGCACGCCCTGGAATCCTCGCTCCGAGGTGTTCCCCCGCTTTTTCATCCTCTCCAGAAGGAAATGTTTGGGGTTCGACTCCCCGGGACACAAAAAAAAAAGAGGAAAAAAAAATCACTTACCAATATTCAGGATAAAAAGAAATGAAATCATGGATCTTCTCTTATGTCCTTGAATATTCCTTGTCCTGGGATACCAGAAATGAAATACGAAGTTTCTTTTATGGTCCCTTCACAGAGTGACAAATCTGTCAGTCCAAATTCTACCTTCAGGAAGATCTGACCCTCAGAATAAGAATATATTAAAATATCCAGTTTCCAAATGTCACCTACAGGGCCAGAAGTGCTCTCAGTAGATACAAGAGTGGGTTTGTGTGGAGAAAACTTTAGAACTTTTAGTTTCCCTCTTACATATAATGTCACTTTTGGGATATTCTGCATATAAAATAAAAATTACATCTGACAAATGTGGTCACCTTCAAGTTCCTCTTTGCTCTGGACACCACTGGAAGCATTGGATATAAATTCTGGGGGAAAAGAGTTGGAAATTCTTAAGGAAAAAAGGCATTAACAGAAAAAAATAACCATAAGAATTTTTGTTTCTCATATTTCTGGATTCCACAGTCCTTTAGGAAGCATCTTTTTGCACGAGGAAAAAACCACAGAGGAAGTAAGTAAAAAGATTTTCAGTCACACGACAGGGACTAATATTAATAAATAAATACCATTATTAATAAAAATGTTGATGCTACAACATGACATGAAAGAATGTCAGGAGGGCACGGTGATGAGCAAAGCACAAAAACCCCAAGTTTATTCACAAAACTCAATTTTAGACATTTCCAAAGGTGCCTGTGGGTTGGAGGATGAAATCCCACCTCCCAAACCACATTGCTCAAGACAACTGTCAATCAACTTTCTCCTCCTACCTAAAAATCTGTAACCAACGAAGGACAGTCAGGAAAACAAAGCTGTTGTTTCTAGTAAAAGTGTGGGAAAGTAAAAATTCTGACTCCAATATGAAAGCCAAATCAGAAGGCCCAGAAAAATCCTCAAACCCAGGGTGACAGTGCAGGACCTCTCCTGTCACTGATTGATTCCATCTCTCATTAGAGGAACTTTATTAAAGCAACCAAAGTGTGCCTCAGAAGGAGTGGATTACCCCAAAGAGGCAAGACAGAATCAGGCATTAAAACATTTTAATGCTACATCAATGTTACTGGGTCATAAAGCCCAGGATCATCATGTTTGGTGGACACCAGTCCAGCCTTTTCCTCTGCCTCAAAACCATTTCCTGACCATCCCCAGCTGGATCAGGACAGGCCTCCTGCTTGGTGTGAAGGTTCAGGTGTAGCCCAGACTGTCCCTACAGTGTTTAAATCCCACAGGGATGAAATGCAGCCCTTGGCAGCCCCCATCCCTTCACCAGGGCCCTTACAGAAAATAAATGTTCCTGTGAGAACCAGCCCAGGAGCAGCCTGGGTTCCACCTGCAGAACATCACCTCATCTCCTTCCCAGCCCCTGAAATGTTTTTTTTTGTTTGTTTGTTTTTGGGGTTTTTTTTGTTTTTTTCTGTGGCATCTGTTGCAATAACACTTTGATTGTCAGGAGAAATGGAGCAGAACTGCAGCTGCCTCGGGGGGCACGGGCAGGGATGGGAAGGGCTGGTTGGATAAAAGTCTCCAGAGCCCCCCTCAGCTCCTGGCTGGGGACAAACTGCTCGGCTGGGAGTGAGATCCGTGTGGAAATGAAAAGGAAACCCTCAGTTTCCACAGAATCAGTCCTGGCACGGCCCAGATCTGTGAAATGCAGGCCATTCCAAGCCCTTCCAAAAATGTCAGAGCTGGGGAGAAGCTGGGGAGTGACACTTGTGAAACAAAACCACCTGAATTGTTTGCTGGGTTGCAATAAAGGAACCTGGCTGCTGGTAATTGTCTGAGCTTTGATCTGAGACAAGCAACCCACGTAAATCATGGAAAAATGGCTTTGCTGATCCCAACAACAAACCCTGCCAGTTTTTCTCCTGCAGGAGAACAATTCGCCAAGTGTAAACACACACACAAAAAATACTTCTTCCAGTTCAAACGATTTTGTGAGCTTCCACCACCACGTCCTTTTCCAGCTTATAGAGTCACAGAATATCTAAGGCTGGCAGGGAGTTCACAGAGACATCAGAGCCACCCCCCTGCTCCAAGCAAGGATTTCCAGTCACTTCCACCCCTCTGCTTTCTGAACAGCAATAAAAGTCCTTTTCCAGCCCCTTTTCTTCTGTTGAGCTGCTGTCAATGCAGTGTCAGGCTGAAGACTCACACGGAGAGCTCAGAAATTGGGGGGAGGCGTGGAATAAAAGAAGAATATTCTGTGGCTGCCAATGGAAGTGCACTGGGATAATTGAGCAGGGAAACCCCATTCTGCTGGGCCATTTGTGCTTTCCAGCAATCAGCACTCGATTGTACACTGCTTTTTTTAATGTCAGAGCAACTCTGAGCTCCCAGCACCGACGGTGCCTTTGAGCTGGGAGGAGAAAAACCTGCCTAAATTGTGAGACTGGTTCCCTCTGCCCCGGGCAGGAGGCAATTCCTGGGGCGCAGGAGGCAAACGTGGGAAGGAGCTGGATTTTAACTCCAGGCTGGTGGCAGAGCAGGGCTGTCACTTCACAAGGACAACTGCAACTACAGGAGACTCACTGGAGGAATTTCCTGAGTCTCCAAAGTGACATCTGCTCAGGGAAACAAAAACAAACCAACCAAACAAACAAAAGGATCATTTTCTCCACAGCTGCAAGAGGCATCACAAAATGTTAATTTAGGGTAACCTTCCTAGAAGGGTTTAACTGATCCAGGAGCCAGAACAACTTTGTATTCCAATGTCTTAAATACCCCTCACTTCAGCCCACATTAACCTGTTAACAACTGAAAAACAGCCAAACTGATTGATTTTGATTAAAATCTTAATTTATTAGATGTTTTAATTGCTAAAACAGCCTGGGCCATATTAATTTACTCAGAGGTAGCATCAGATGGCTCTAAGTGAAATATTTCTGTAAACCTGAGCCCCTCTCTGCCTCACATCTTTAAGCAAGCAGGAATAATATTCCCAACACAAGAAAGCCCATGCATTTCCTTCTCGGACATATATAACCTCAGGAAAACAAAATAAATTCATGAAACAGAGGCCATGCAAATGTAGGAAAAAATGCTGAGCAAGACATTTTTGTCCTGCAAAGATATTTTTGGTCCAAACACATCGTTCTGTTCCAACACATTGATTTATTCAATTTGATGAAAATGGAATAGCCAGAACATAATTAATGGTTGAAACTCTTTCTGTTTAACAAATTGAAATACTTTGAATACTAACTAGCCATATGTAAAGCTCATCAATATTAATGAAACTTTCTGAAATGTATCATTTATTCTTCATGGACAGAAATAAGTCTGGGTTTGCTGCTCCAGCTTCTGTGAGCAGTTTGCTGCTCACAGAAATGATTTGGGAGGAATTCACAGCGGCTTCTGCATCTCCTGGAACCCAAAGTTCCACTTTAAAAGGGAATTTTCTGAAAATCTCAGACACTTTTCCACAGTGTGGATGGCCAAACACCTTCCAAAAGCGGCTTGCAGTCCCGAGTTTGCAATTTGACACAACGTGAAAGGTCTTAAAATGCCCAGGAAAAGAGAGAAGGGAAACAGACTCTCAAAGTAGATTGTAAAAAAATGTTCATTATTCTGAAATAAGAGCAGGTTAACGTCGAAACCCAGCACAGAACTGTTCATGGAGTTATCTGCGGGATAAACTTCCTTACGAGGAGAGGTCAAACCGTGCAAAAAGTTGGATTTCAATAGCATGGAGGCTCCTTGGCACACCATTTACAAAACTAAAGTCCCAGAAAAGGAGAACACAAGGAATGGGAAAAGAGGCTGCAGGTGAGGGACAACAGGACCCCACTGAAATAATCCCAAAACTGAGATTGTGCCCCCCTGGGACTCCACCCAAGGACTGCTGCTCCTCAGGCATGGCCAAAGAGGAGCTCGTCAGAACACATTTGTAAAAAAAAACCACAGTAAACTTGGCTTATTCCTTTTTTTTTTTTTCTTTTGGTAACTCCCTGCCCAGCATTTGTAAAGTGACATAGAAGATGAGGAGCCCATAACCTGGACATCAACTTTTGCCTGATGAGAAGAGCAGGATTTTATCCTCATTAACAACTCCCAATCATTTGCGTGTGTGCAGGAGCAGTCCTTGCACACGGGTGCAGGACATCCTGCTCATGGCAAAGGCGCATCTTCAAATTATTTATTCAGCTCCTCACAAAATAAAATAAAAATTATCCAGCATTGTTTGAATCCCTTGAGTGACAACTCCAGGTCATCCTGCGATGTCATGAACTGGCTTTTCCAAGATTTATTAACCCAGCTTCGTCATTAAGTAATTGCCAGCAGAAAGTTTGCTGTTGTTGGGGTTTATACTTTTAATATCTCTCTCATCTCAGCTGTTTATTGGATCCAATTTATGAAGGGTGAGAGGAACACGAGTCATTAAATCACCTGGAGGTGCTTCCTGTTTATGAGGCAATAACCATTTTCCTGGCTAATAAATCCCAGGCCAGCAGCTGAACATTTATTAGCCCCAGCTACAGTTATTGTTGAGTTAATTGGAAGCACCCTGAAATTGTTATTATAATGAAACCTCCAATGATTAAAGATTGGGGAGAAATCATCTGTTTTAAAGTGTGTGTGTGTGTGTGGTGGTGGGGGTGGTTAATGAGGAGTTGAGGGGCTCGGGCAGCACCACTGGAGCAGTTCCAGCACCAAAGGAAAGTGGGGGAATGTGACTCCTTCCCGGACCAATATTTGGTATTGTTTGACGTGGAATGGCTCCCAATTTTTTTTCCTGAGCAGACAAAAACACTCATGAGCCAACCCTCCTTCTTTCCTCCTCCCCTGAGCACCACCAAGCCCATCTGATATTGGGAGGTGAATTTCTGTGGGGAAAGGGAGGGACAAGAATGGATGAATCCCCTGTTTGACCCGTCCAACACAGAATCCCAGGATGGCTGGGACAGGCAGGAGCCTCTGGACATCAGCCCCATAAGGTCATGCAGATAAGCAGATTATTTTGACCTGACTTAGTGCAAATATTCACAATGAGTAGGGTGAGGGGCTCTTGCGCAGGGATTTTGGGGAGGAATCACTGAAATTCCTGCAGGCCAACTGGTGGGGCTGCAGCTGGGGGAGCTCCCCCAACCAGGCACACGAGGGCTGGGCCCCGCAGAACACAAGAGTTAAGGCTGCATTTGGAGAAATACATCCCACAATGACAACAGGATCTGGTTTGTGATGACTTAACGCTGCTTGTCAGGGGAGCAGGAAGCTCCATCCACGTCTTCAATGCATTTTTTTCCTCCTCAAAATATGAGGAAGCAGCTTAACCTTGAAAATACCACTTAGCTCACACACACACACACACGTGGTAATTAATTTTCTACAGAGGCTGAAATCACTTTGCCTAAAGCAAAATCCTTCTGACATTATTAAATGTCACAGTGCAGTTAAAGCACAATTATAAACTAATTCACAGAATAAATCTCATTAGTTTCCTGAGGCCTTCTGAATAAACTGAAAGGAAAACGTTGCCACAGCTGACTTTCATCTTTGCTTTCCTGAGCAGATACACAATCAAAAAGCATAAAATTTTAATAATTACAGATGATTAAAAACAGATAGTTTGGGCAAACTGGCAGGTAAAGCTGCTGCACGCAGAGCAGTGGCAAAGTGCCTTAACCTTGAATTAATAAAATTGGGCTTCAGTTTAAAATCCCATCACAGGGGCACTTGAGCTGCAAATCCCTTTGTCAGAGAGGTGCCAGCTCTGCTCCAGAGGCTGCAGAACTGAACCAGGTCCCTGCTGGAATCCAGGCAAACAAACTCCATTTCTCATCAACAGCGCACAAATTGAAGCAAGCAGCAACTGGAAATAAAGGAATGGAAGAAGTGTTTCAGAGGTTACACCTACACATGGGAAATTTTGGAAGGAATTGCTGGCTGTGAGGGTGGGGAGGGGCTGGGATGGAATTCCCAGAGGAGCTGTGGCTGTCCCTGGATCCCTGGAAGTGCCCAAGGCCGGGTAGGGACAGTGGGAGCTGTCCCTGCCCATGGCAGGGGGTGAAATGAGATGATCTTCAAGGTCCTTTCCAACCCAAACCATTCTGGAATTCTACTTCAAGAAATCTTAGTGCTGTTTTGTGTTTGTTTGGAGGTTTTTCTGGGGTGGGTGTGTTTTGTTTTCATTTTGTAGGAAAATCTGTAAGAAACTAGTGAAGCCCTTTTGTTTTTAGCTGTCTACAGCTCCCTTCAAATTTCTTCCTGATTTTCCAACACACTCCACAGACATGTAGCAAAGAATGATGGTTTGAGTTTGCAAGGAGACAAAATCTCTGAGTTATTCCCATTCCCTTGCTGGAATACAACCCCCCAGATTTATTCCTCTTTCCTTTCTCCTTCTCTGTGCACTTGTCCCCTCCATGCAAAGGCATTGAGGTCAGGATTTTCCGTGGGGAGAAGAGCTGGGCTGAATGCAGATTGTTATCTCCTTAGGAGGTAAGTTCAATTCTGCTGGAAAATTAGGATGACTGGAAGTGGCCACTGAAGGGAAAACCTTGCCGTGCCGAGGTGGTGACAGGGGATTTATTCTCCTCAAGCCCTGCAGACTGATCCCTAGAGCACTGCTGTGAGCCGTGGTGACAAAAGCACATTTACTGGAAAGCTCAGAGTTGTCAGGACACACAGCATCCCTGCTGGATTCCGTTTCAAAGGACTCATCTCCTCCTCCTCAACTCAGATCCAGAGGCGTTGCTGCATCTCTTTGTTTAAATAGGGATGAACTTTCTGGGCCTGGGAATTTGGTTTGATTCACTTTCTGCTCCTGGCTAAGCTGTTCATCCCCAGCTCCAGTGAGATCCAGCATGGCCACAAAGCCCAGGTGACAATGGGAGCTTGGAGCACAAAACCTGCATCCAAAATTCGGCTCCTCAATCCACTGAAAGGACAAAGAGCAACGGGCAACAGAGATGGGGACAATTCCTGTGGGATGGGGGGCTGGGAAGCAGAGCTTGGATGTGGCTCTGGGCACCCTGGTCTGGTGGAAAATGTCCCTGCCCATGGTGGGGTTTGGAACTGGATGTTTATGAGGGTCCCTGTGCCACAACACGGCAGGAAAGAACTTCACCAGGACACGGGGATNCAGGTGTTATTTTTAAAAATCAGAACAGAAGTTATTTCCACAGAGTTCTTTTGCCCTGTGAACAATTTAGTTCTGCAGGAGGCACCTGCAGCAGCCTCTGGAGCTCTGAGCAGCACCAAGGCCAGGGATGATGATTCCCAGTGCAGTCTGGGCACACACTTCTGCACCTATTCCATTTCCCAAGCATGTTTTGATTAAAAAAACACCAGGCTGGCACACAGGCTTCCTCAGCAGCTTGAAATGCAGGTCTGCTGCCCTTGCCACACACAAATGTTATTCTTAAACCTGGCTTTTATTCTTTTTTTATTCTCCAACTTTGGTTTCTCACCACAGACCTGGCCGGGGGTTGTCCCAGGCGAGCAGCAGGTCCTGGCAGCTTTCACCTGCTGTTGGGGTCCCCGTGTTCTGCCCGGACACAATCCCTGCTTGGTTGGTGTCTCTGAGATCAGCCCTTGAGCTGCTGAGCCTGTCCTTGACTCCCTGAATTTGCTGGGAAACCGGCAGCTACAGAAAGTCAATTATCTTTGTGCTTCTCAGGAGGAAAGGTGCTGTCAGTACCCAGGGCTGGGAACAACTTATCTCAACGGGGCGAGTGAATCCAGCATTTCTACGTTTGCTAAATCTGTTTTCATGGAAAACCAAGAACCTGCTGGCTTCAGCACAGCCAATTCAGCACTTTACAAGTGAGGGAAGGGAAAAAAAAAAAAAGCCCAAAAAGTGTTCTGAGCTTTGTAAAGGTGCTCTTTTGTTCTCGCAGGCAGCCTCGGTGGCAGCCAGGGATGTGCATCCCAGCACAGGCAGCTGTGCATCCCAGCCTGGAGCAGACTGCATGTTTTCGAGCTGCTGCTTTCCATCTGATCGAATATTCAGATTTGTTGGCACACACCAGCAGCTGAAAACGAGGGGCCTTCCAGAAACTCCACATTTCAAGTCATCGGAGGGCTGTTCATGTGCAGCAGAACAGAAAGAAGCATATGGGGGTGGCAGAGCAGGGCTCAGTGAGTCCTCTCCCTCTCTTCACAGCCCTGAAGCTCAGCTGGAAAACTGTCTGAGAGATGGGGCTTGAGAAGGGAAACACGCCGAGGGTTTCTGTGCTTCTCTGTGCTGGGATGGGAGCACACATCCCACAGGTCCCAGGCAAGGCTGCCCTGAACTTTGTGCAGCTGAGCTGCTCCGAGCGAGGATGAAACCCCTCCTGCTCAAATCCCCCCCGATCCCAAAGGCATGACATCAGCCCCGAGCTGGAATGTGGATTTAAAGGTTATCCCAAACGCGGCCATATGTGAGTCAGAGCTCACCACGAGCACGGAGGACGGGATCACTTTGATTCAGGGTGACATTTCTCACCACACTCCAGTAATTAGATTAAGTTTCGGGATACAGCTGTCTCGTGCAGTTGGAAATTCTCCCTAAGCTGTCATTTACAGGAGGCACTCTTCCATATTTCCCATGTGGTCCTTCGTGCCTGTAATTTGAATAAATAATGCTCCTGAAGTTCCTTCCAGCCGTGGAGTGGTTTGGGAATTACAGCTCTGATCATGCAAAGCCTCTCGTGGTTCTAACGAGCTGTCAAGATTCTGGAGCCAGCAGTGGAAGGAAGGTCAGCAGTGGGAGCAAGGAGACACAAAGCTGAGGAACAGATTTTCATGCTGGCAGAAAGAGGAGAAAAAAGAAAAATGAGACATCCTTCCTCCTGTTTTGTTTTGTTTTGTTTTGTTTTTTTTCCATGCTGCTTTGATTTGTTTTGTCAAAGCAAGGGAAGATCCAAAGGTGCTTTTGGCCCCAAAAGGGATGATTTTACAACAATAAAACACTATGTGTGTGTTGACAAGGAGAAAAAGGAGTGTCCAGGATGGGAGATGATCTGTTTGCAAAGTGGAAAGGACACTGGAGTGGCAGGTGATGCCTTGGGAAGGCTGAGCTGGAACAGAGACTGGACAGAGCTGGAGAATAAAACAGAGATTTATTGAAAGGCCTTTAGGGTAAACCTTGGACAGGACAAGAGCCTGGCCAGGGCTACACCCAAGGTGGACCCAAAATGGGCACAAAATGGGCACAAAATGGACACAAAATGGACCCAAAATGGGCACAAAATGGACACAAAATGGACACAAAATGGGCACAAAATGGACAGAGGGTCACCAGGTCTCACACTTTGATAAGTTTTGGTCCATTTGCACATTGGGGTTGAATTGTCCAGTTCCAGCTCCAGGCTGTGAGGTCCCACCCTGCTTGTCCCTCCCTCCAGCCACCCTTGTTTGTGCTGCTGGGCTGAAAGTTGTCCTTGGTGTGCAGCAGGAACAGGATTTGTTTTGTGTCCCTGCTCTGTGCAGAGCTGAGTGACCCTGACTGTGAGCTCAGAGCTGCACCCTGGGCACCACAGAGCCTGCAATACATGGAATTAAAAATGAAGGTACCACAGGAACACCCAGGAGTGTTCTGGGGTTTACTCAGACTTTACCAAATGTTCAGGCAAAGCCTGGCAAACCAAGCCTGGGTGGTTTCACCGAGGTGTCACAGCCAGGGGTAGCACAGAGACCTGAGGGACCCCAATATCTCACTCCCCCTGCACCAGGCTGATCACACACTGATGTAGCAAAGAATTCATTAATTCATTTCCACCCCCGTTAATTCATCTCCATCCTTTTGGAATAAATCAAAAGTTTCTGCTGCTGACACATTCTGACGTTGGATTTTGAACTGAATGTCTCACCTCATGCCAGGCAGAGCGTCCCCAACAGCTCTGAGAGACTTAAAAATACTTGTAATTTCTGATTACTCATTGGTCTGTGATGTCACGAGGATATTTCTGCACATTTAGGAATAGTGGGCAGGAAAATGTCAAGGACGCAGAGAAATGAAGGCTGCATCCTTTTGTCTCTCAAGAAAGAAAGAAAAGAAACCCAGAGAAACCAAACTCTGGGTTTTAAAAAACCCAGAGAGAGAATTTCAGTGCAATATCCACAGCTGAGAGTTTTAAATTTTTAAAGAATCTGGGTCTGGTTGGTTTGTTGCTATTACACAGAAACAGTGTAGGAAAGCTCTGGCTTCCTCTGCTGAATCCAGTGCAAATTCAGTGCCTAGACCCTAAACCCAACACATCATTTAGCACTGAGTATAATCAGAATTAGGGTGTTCTCATCTTCATTAAAGACAAGCTCCAGAGGATGGAAAATGCAGAGACTTTCCTCTGGATTTCATCCTGTTCATGCGACCTAAGGATCAAAAACCAGCACAGAAACAGGAAGGGATGCAGATAAAACTCTCAAATAGGAGAGATCAAAAAAGGGAAATGATCTATCCAAACAAAATCAGAGATGTTTGAAGCGTAATTCTCACCTTGAAAGAAATAATAATTTTTAAAAAAAAAATTAAAAATCACCAAACAAAAAGTATTATTATTGATTTTAGGGTGGAGGATTGCAGGGAAATGTTCAACCCAGTCAGACACGGCGAGGAGTTTCATCTGCTCCTCAGTGACCTCGTGGGACAAGAGGGGCTCTGTGCACTTCATCTTTGTGCTTTTTAGGGTAATTAATGGCAATGGAGAGCTAGGAGATAATTAGCCAGAGTGCTTTTGTGCCAGTTAATTGGCATCCTGATTTTCCTCTGCACAGCGCCAGGTTGAAGCACTGATTTTCCAGGACACTCCTGAGCCCCAACAATAAAAGAGTGTCCAAACGTGTTCCCAAACATCCCAAACTCAAAACAGCCCAAAACCCCCCCTGGGACCCCCAAAATCCACCCAGGGACCTACAAATTTCCCTCTGAGACCTCCAAAATCCACCCTGGGACCTACAAAATCCACCCAGAACAGCCCAAAAACCCCCTGGGACCCCCAAAATCCACCCAGGGACCTACAAAATTCCCTCTGGGACCTCCAAAATCCATCCCGGGACCTACAAAATCCACCCAGAACAGCCCA